>LKEB01000005.1:489667-501364 GCA_003795295.1 Cytospora leucostoma | reverse complement strand
TCATTAGGTGCGGTCGGTTGTTCAAGAGACAATTGAATACTGACCTCTCCACGCGCTATCCATAGGCAAGTCACATCGCCCTCGGCATACCAGTTGACATGATTATCAGGTCCTGGCCTACCTCGAGCCCCGTACCCGGCCACCAGCAGGTTCGCATATCGGTAGAAGTCGATCTCAATGGTTGCTCAGCTGGGTATAACAGCTAGCTACTAATGCAGAATTTGTGTGCGAACCAGAAATTGCAACTGGTATTGATAAATATTTCTATGGCTTGATGCCCTGGCCCCATCCAGATAAAGGGCCTTCTAGAGTGCTGCATGTGAATATGTGGATCGGTGCTAGGGTTAGGTACTGACCGTATAGAACGCACTGAATCTCGAATCCTGGTCATTGCCTCCACCTGGGCAGGGCTTACCACAAAGGCCTGTCCGAAATGTGCACTGCCCCCGCTCAATATCAACGAGACTGCCATCCATAACGCATTCATTGCTGGGCTCGCCTTGTTGTAATGCTGTTCAGCGCCATTAGTCGATAGGTCCGCCTCCTTCTGAGGCAGCTTGAAGCGAGGGCTGTCTTGGCGTCGCTGCAGCTTGCCAGAAGAAATTGGGGCAGGTGGAATAGGACGCACCCCTCCCCTTCCCCTCGCGTAGTCGGATGTTGGCTCGCCTGTTATTTATAAACGTAGCATGCATTCGGGGTTGCAGAGCCCGAGACCGGGCGTTGTCCGCCGTTATTGATGACACTGCTCATCTCTGCAGCCGCTCGTAAAGCATCGGAAATGTACTCAAGTAGGCAGGCAGTCTGACAGTTGAATGGCAGTTATGGGAAAAGACCCGTGATATGAGACATACATATCCCACACAATTTCATTCTGGCGGAACTATTGACGAGCACGGTAAGGTTGGAGGGAAGATCCCTCTCTTGAGGCGCGAGCGTCGGGCGTCAATAGCGGAAGGCGGGGAGAAACCGTTGGCTACAATTCACTTGGCCGTTCTGATGGTTAGCCGTTGTACCATGCCTAAGTTCACACCTAGGCCTTCGGGCAGCAGGGGCGAATCGAGCACTAGGGAATCAAGGCTTCCCAGCTGAACACCAAGGCAACCCCGAAGGTCAGGTGTCCTAATGACAGTCCGTCACCACAGTACAGTGTAGCGACGTCAAGCAATTATAATCATAATAAGCGTAACGGTGTATGTTAGGGACGGACGACATCGGCGAACAGCTGCCTTGCATATCGACAAGCTGCATGATATAAGTGAGACACTACTACGACGGAATATGACATGAGTCCGTAGTGCTGGCCACGGCACGGGCACTGATGGCTGGTTGCAATGCAGCTCTGCATTGTCTGCATTGGATATGTGTAGATGAGATCAGCAGCGGAGATTGAATGCCAACCTCCCTTCAGGGCCTCGCAATCAGCAGTCTAACAACGACGTGTCGTTAATGATGATGATGTGCCGGCGCGTCTCTGCCGCCAATTTGAAATATGGTCAGGAGTAACAGAAGTGGCACAATATTCTGCCGATTTTTTACGGCAGGGGAAGGGACAATGATATACCGCTGTAGGATCCTCAATGCAGCGCGAGACCCTGACCGTTCAGGCCGTTGGCATTACTATGTAGAAGGTCGATCAAAAGGCCCAGAGTTGTCGAGGCGTTCTAGCTAAGCGCTGATCGAGGAACAAGCGGCTTCAGACGAGGCCGTGATAGGCTGCCCAGTGGAACACCACGCTCGTCTGACCGCCTACCTTGTCTTTGCCAGGCTGCTAGGGAGGGCTTAATTTGAATCCAACATGTCGGAATCACCAGCAGGACCGGAAGTGGCAAAGTGACAAGGGCAAACTCGAGAGTGTTGCTTGTAAACCAGTCCGCAGACACAAGCAAACTATAGATGCTGGATTGAGAGATGCAGGGATTCGACACCCAACAGAGAATGAAATCGAACGGAGATGAGCAATGCCGGAACCGGGACCGCCGGGCTTGAGCTCCGTTACCGAACACAAATCACTGGGGCCCGAGTCGCTCCGGAACAGGGGCGGATGCTGTTGATGTAATCCACTCACCAAGATTCAGCCTGTCATGGAACGCCTGTCAAGCCGGCGACGTCGGTGGCAACAGCCAGGGCTTGGAGGCAGGTTGATCATATATAATGATCATTTGCAAGTGTAGCCTCGTGGCTCTTCTTGAGAGACACGCGATGGAAGGTCTGCCGTCAGCAAGACAGCGGCTGACTGGGGGCCATTTCAGGCTGAGCTGATGGTACATTGAATTGGCCGCCATGGCATCCACCGTATCTGCCTGCAAACCATGCCATAGACTGATGATCTGCCATGCACAGCCGATAGACAACCGGTTACCCAAACGGCCGTGAGGGCATCGATTGCCTGCCTGCCTGCCTACCTGCATTACTGCCAGCCTTATTGCCTGCCTAGATACGCAGATACGTGCGTACCTGCTCGGGCATGCGATGGCAGAAGGATGGATGGAAGAGGCGGAGAAGAGAAACACGGTCAATCCAGATGTCACTCCGCTAGGTATCATAAACGTGGCAGACAGTGCAAGATATGGGTATCAATGCATAGAGGTGCACAGTAGGGAAGTACCTGCGCATCAAGATTTCGTGCAGGTGAGACTGCAATAATGTCTTGCCGCGGCGGCCCGTACAGTGCAAAGACAGTACGTAGGTACACTTGGGCCATCACTCCTCTTACGACGATCTTAGGCTCACCTGGCGGCCAGGCGGCTCAGCAGATCAGATCCGGAGTCATGGCCTGACATCGCACGCCTCGTAGCGCGCGACCAACCCCTGGCTTAGTGCCCAACCGACAGAGCCCAGACTGCCAGACGCCCTTTTGCCTGCAGTACGGCGCCCTGCGAGCCCACAAGTGGCTGGTGCCCGGTTTGCCAGCACGCCAGCGCCTCCAGGGATTCTTGAGGGGGGCACTGGGCGGGATGGGGGGATGGGGGGATGGGGGGGTTCCCTTCCGGGTCCAGTGTCAGCCAGGCAGCCCAGGTCAGGTTCTCAGGTCGTTTGCGCGTTTAGCTTTTTGGAGTCGAGGGCTCCGCTCAGTGTGAATCCATTTTTCCACTACCTACCTGTGTCCCCCCGAAACGCCTTTCTTCCCGCAACTGCCCTCGTACCTCTTTTCCACCTTCCTCCTCAAACCACCACTACCATTTTACGTCGTCTCGATCGATTGAACGAACGACCAAGGAGACCCGAGCAGGAAAGACCGTGATCGTGTCCTTTCTTTCCTCGCACCATTTGTCTTTACTTCTGCAGTTCACGTTTCTCGTCCATACATCCTTCTATCCGTCCATTTCCGTGGTCAATTTGTTACGCCTGACCATTGCCGCCTTCGTCATCCAACATCTCGACCGACGGGCTCATACCGCAAATCACACTTCATCTGAGCACTGAAAGCAGTATCATCAATACGTGAGTCCATTTCCTTCTCATTGCTCGTTTGATGCCCTCTGTTCCTGGACTCAATCTACTCCCCAACACCTACTCTTGTCGATTTGGCAGTCTTGCCAGCAAGCCAGTCGTGGGAGATTTGATCAGGTTGTCCGGCCATTCAAGCTCCGAGCCTCAAAACCGCCTCACCTGGCCTCCGCTTAGGCTAGAGCTTGCCTCAATTACCGCTACTCACGCTACGTACCGGCGGTACCGCTAGCAGTTGTCGGACTTTCTTACTTCCTAAATCATCCGTTACAATCTGTCTGCAAATAGCCACCCCCGAGCAACCTATTTACAGCACACCACCACCAGCACCAAGCAACCTCAGGAATCTGATTACTGAGTTGTTCTCCACCGACATCTTTTCCCTGCATTTTTCGTGATTGCATCACACCGCCCTCACCACTCTGACGTCGTGACCTAAATGCCGTTTTTACGCCTCAACTAATTTCGCGTGCTTTGGACACAGTCTCCTGGTTCTCGAATCTGAACCATACCCGAATCTTCCTCTCGACCATCAGCATTCGGCTACCTTCCTCTTCGTAGGACGGAAGCACTCGCAACCTCTGCCAAGATGACGACAATGGTATGTTGCCTTTGAGGCATCTCTATGTTCCCATGTGGCCTTGACCACCCTACCTCTTACGCTGCCTTCTTCGCCCACTATGGCCTACACTTTGTTGTCGAGCCGCACATGAAGGGAGACAATTGCTTCGTTGGCATTTTGGATGTACATTTGACTGACTCAACCTTCTGCTTCAGGATCTCCGTGTCGGTAACAAATACCGCATCGGACGCAAGATCGGTTCTGGCTCCTTCGGTGACATTTACCTCGGCACCAACATCATCTCCGGCGAGGAGATTGCCATCAAGCTTGAGAGCGTCAAGGCCAAGCACCCCCAGCTCGAATACGAAGCCCGAGTCTACAAATCCCTTGCCGGCGGTGTCGGCATTCCTTTCGTCCGTTGGTTCGGAACAGAGTGCGACTATAATGCCATGGTCTTGGATCTCCTCGGTCCTAGCTTGGAGGACCTTTTCAACTTCTGCAATCGCAAGTTCTCGCTGAAGACCGTCCTCCTGCTGGCAGACCAGCTTATCTCTCGCATTGAGTACATTCATGCCAAGTCGTTCATTCACCGCGACATCAAGCCCGACAACTTCCTGATGGGTATTGGCAAGCGTGGAAACCAGGTGAACGTTATCGACTTTGGTCTCGCCAAGAAGTACCGCGACCCCAAGACGCACTTCCACATTCCCTACAGAGAGAACAAGAACCTGACGGGTACCGCTCGCTATGCCTCCATCAACACTCACCTGGGTGTCGGTATGTATCTTCTCACTCCGAATGCCGCTCGACAACCTTTGCTAACCAAGAAACAGAGCAATCTCGCCGAGACGATATGGAGTCCCTTGGCTACGTCATGCTCTACTTCTGCCGTGGCTCTCTGCCCTGGCAGGGTCTTAAGGCTGCTACCAAGAAGCAGAAGTATGACCGCATCATGGAGAAGAAGATGACGACTCCGACTGAGGTCCTCTGCCGTGGCTTCCCCAACGAGTTCGCCATTTACCTCAACTACACCCGCTCCCTGCGCTTCGACGACAAGCCCGACTACAGCTACCTGCGCAAGATCTTCCGTGATCTCTTCGTGCGTGAGGGCTTCCAGTATGACTACGTCTTTGACTGGACCGTCTACAAGTACCAGAAGAACGCCGCTCAGATCAAGCGAGATGAGCAGGCTGACGACAAGAATGCTTCTGGTGTTGCCTCTGGCCAGCCCACCACCGCAGCGGCCACCAAGGCTACTCCTGCCATCCAGAGCAACCGAGCCCGCAAGATGATCTCCGAAACTCCGGAGCAGCGTGGTGTCGGGACAAGCGATAGGATGTGAGTGTCAAATAAGCCCGGCCCACAGCATTCCTTGTAAGGAATCTCCTTCGAGTTTGGTGTGCTTCATAACGCTGGCCGAGGGAACATGCTGACAAGAGTGCTGACCATCAGTCTCCGATAATAGGCTGCGCTCCTCTACCAGAGGGCAAGGCGCTGGCTCTGGTTATGCTTCCGGCTCTTACCAACGACCCAAGTGAACGCGGCACGGCCCTCCGATTGAGATTGTTTTACTGTGGAAAGATTGTTTATCCCTGAGCGACTCTGGTAGATGGCACGCCGTGATGTCACGGGTCTGTCTACCGGCGTTTCCTCTCATTTGGCAACATGTCGTCGCTCAGGGATCACATTGAACATCATCTCCACTTCACAAACCGTTTGTACGGATTGTTCTCGTTATGCGACGTCTTTTCGGTTAATACTCTCATGGCTCGGTCAATTTGGGATGGGTCGACGACTGGCCTAGTGGCATTGGGCCATCTAGATCCGGTCTCCGCCTCCATCCCGACATCGGCTGAACGGCACGCCCGGTGCTTCAATTGCTGGAGTACCGGTATGTGAGGGATGAAAGTTTCGTTAGTGGCAAAGTAGAGACATCAGCTTCGCCACGAAACGAACCGAAGAGAGCACAAGATCACTGGGCGTAGTTTTGGCATCATCACGACCACTCAGGTACGATCAGCTCCGTTGTTGCGACAATCCGGCTAGACTTGGGATAGCCTGCCCGCCGCATCTCCTTCAACGTCATTTTTCCTTACCTTTTGGTTCCTGCATTCGATTAGACTTCGTGGACACGTTTCTGGGGAGGTAATACTCAGGGGGATTGAGATTGAGCTGGTCTGACGTGATCTGGAATTCCTGGACCACGTGCACGGCGGAAGTTTCACGGTCGCGCATCATGGTTGTACTGTCGACTACATCTGCACTGCTAATCCGGCCCTTCGACGGAGACGATATCGAGCGGGATGCGTGAATTGGCAAAGACACGGAGCTGTACCCTAACAAGTTCGCGTTGTGGGGAGGCTTGTCCGCTCGAGAGGACCGGGCACCCCGATGTGGCTCGCTACAATTATCCCTAGCAATCTCTTGGGAGCATCGGCATCGACTCATACCGTGGCGTCTCACCCGCCTAACCCGCGCCTATGCCTGTCATCCACTTAGTTACTTTGCAATGTCGGCCTATTTTATATGCAGGTACAGGCAGAGAAGACTGACGGCAGTTCCAGACGTGAACAGAGCCAACGGTACCGAACAGTCGACACTGCAAGACAAGTCACTCCTTAAGTCTCAATAGCCTACCACTGAATAAGAAAATTGCTTTTATATACACACGCATTCGCTGGTCTAAGCTGTGGTGTGAACCCGTCCCTTGTACTGTTAAACAATCCTTGCCCGACAGCTAGCCCTTTCCCCCTTAACTCACTGTAAACCTATCTCTGGTGTTTCAATTTCCCAGAGCAAGGAACGATGTTGCGTTCATGGTGCAGCACTCTGCTTCGGGGCAAGAGCGGTTACCAGCCCTTCGACACCTTGCCCCTTTCAGGGACCGAAGTGATATGTAATCTGGGCAAGATCGACTGGGGATTCCAGTGATTTTGGCAATACCACTTTACCGAGCTGGCATTATGCTGTGGTTTCGATGGTTTGGACGAATGGCCGTATGGTACCCTAGGGTAAGCTGCTCGCCGAGGAAAAGCACGGATATAGGTAGAATAGGAACTGGGATCCCGTGCGCTTGTCCCGTAGACGAGCTTCTGGTTGCTGGACGAATAATCAGGCCAGTGAAGCGCGAATCCCTGGAGTATCTAGGTAGTGTGTTACCTATTTGGCCTTTTCTGATCTTCGATTTTCGTATGCAACCATGATCAACACGGAATTCATGTGTTCAGTGTCTCGGACCTTGGAACCTTGGAGATTACACGGGCATTGATGGCCTCTTTCTCGAAACCTACTTGATAGTTGTCTCGGGTGGCTGCCTGCCATCTGCATTCTGCCTCCTCGCTGCCCCGGTCCTGCACCTGCTCCTCCTGCCTTGTAGCCTGCTAATTGCCAGCATCTGGACCTTCCTCGAAGTCATGCTGCATTTGTCGTGTGACCTACACGCCGCTTCCCAGGACCCGGAGGTCCTTTCAAGGTCAGTCACGAGGGGAGACCTGTTGGGAATTGTGTGGCGGTGTGGAAGGTATGGGCCGGTATGGTTACAGTGCGTATCAAGGAGACCATTGATATGGTACGCATACTACCTACCTAGGTATCCAGGTAGGTAGGTATATATTTTTCTCCAGACCTAGGTAAACATGTGTTACTCCCTTTGACATCGTTCATCTCCCATTCGGAACGCATAGTTTCTTAGAGGCTGGACCAGGATCCTCGAAGCATTTTTGTGTGCCGCCTCGTTCTCCATCTCATATCATTACAATAGGACAGGATTGTCCGGATATTCATGACGCACCCATACCTGTGTGTGACGACTTTGGAAGTCCATAGGAGGAGGTGAGAGTGATCGTTGATCATCATCATTGATCCAACAGATCTCGGTAACATCCGAGTAATTCACGGGATCTCCCCACCATCAGATCAGGTAAAGACCAGCAATTCGGAGCGGCTTTCGGGCCGCAGCGCACTCAAAACCTTAGCTTTAGGGAAGAGTGATAGCACCGTCATCATAGAAGCCGCCCCCACCCACCCACTCACTAAGACCCTTGCTCCGGTCACGATCCGTCTCCCAGCGTCACACCACACTGAAGGCATCCCGACATCGCCTCCATCTGCTGGACTCCTACATTCTAGTAGCAACAACACCATGAACCCGGCCCTCTCGCTGGACCTCTTCGTCCTCACCTTCAACTGCGCAAAGACCATTATCGATGTAGACATCTTTGCGCGCCACCTGCGCGGGGCCCTGCAGGAACATGGCCAAAGTAGGCAAGGAGATGTTTCGGACGACCCTGGCGACCGGCCACAGGAGGACCTCGGCGAGCTGCCTGACCTGGTTGTCTTGTAAGTCTCGCGGGCCTCCAGTTGTCCATACATCTTTTACGGCGTTGCAATCGGCCAGCGCATGTGCCTAACCAGATCGCAGCTCACTACAGGAGATATCACCCCTGGCGCACAGCTTCGTCGGCGGCTATTTGTTGAACCCCTACCTCACGCCCTTCAAGGAGGCACTGAACCTTGCCGCCACCGAGTTCCAGCAGCCCCGGGACAAGAAGGAGGGAAGGCCGGGCCTGCAGCGGTCCACATCCGCCCTCTCCAGCGTCTGGCGCCGGCAGCCGGACTACCCGTACAAGCTCGTCGAGTTCCGAAACGTCGGTATGACCGCGATCATGCTGTTTGCGAGGAAGCCGGATGCGATACACCATATACAATCTGCGGAATGCGCCTTTGGGATCGCTAACATGGGCAACAAGGGTGCCGTGGCGTTGAGGGTCACGTACTCGGATGCCGGCACAGCAGCGGACAAGGATGATGAGCAGGCTGGGGGCGAGGAGGTGACTGCCTCCGCGTCTACGTCTGCCCCGGGGTCGGCGCCAGAGCGGAGGATGACGGAGCTTACGTTTGTGGCTACGCATCTGGCTGCGATGGAATACAACCTACGGCGGAGGAATGCGAATTGGGCTAGTATTGTGGTATGTCCTGACTTGTACTGCAAACCGCTTCCTGATGACAACCACTCCCCAATGCTCCCAAACCACGACGCATTCCTGGCTGCCTTCTACAGGGTTTGTCGCATGTATGGACCATGCTGACCAAATTACAGTCTTCATGCACATTCGAGGATCCAAAGGCAATCCTCCCTGAAGAATATCATAATGCTGAGCCCGGCAGTAAGAATGTAATCGAAGCGTCGACGAAGAGCTCATCTTCTTCTTCCTCGGCGACACCTCCTGAAGGTAAACAGACGGACGGGGGCCGCGATATTCCACTTCCAACCGAAGACGAGCGTGCCGCCTTCCTTGCACGCGAGGAGAGGGCTAACTCGATACCCGCCGACTATGCGAGACGGCTGCATAATGCCAGCATCTTCAAACCGGGATCTCACCTGTTTGTCGCCGGGGATCTGAACTACCGCATCAATACGAATACGCCCCCTGCACTGGCCCCATTCCCTACTCTGGAGCCGGATAACTTTCAGACCTTCTTTGCGGATGATCAACTCACTCGCGAGAGGAGCGAGGGTCGTACGCTGCACGGTCTCTCGGAGGCGGAGGTGAAGTTCCCTCCAACATACAAGATCAAGCATCTAAGCGCCGAGAAGGCCGTGGACGCAGTCAACAGCGAAGATGTCCAAGCAGGCAAGGACGTGGTCCCATGGAAGTGGGCTTCTCACCGCTGGCCCGGTTGGTGCGATCGAATCCTGTACCTCGATATACCCTCATGGGTCAAGCAGCAATACGGCGGCAAACTGCCAACTGAGATAAAGGTACATAGGTACCAGTCGATGCCCACGATGCTCAGCTCGGACCACCAGCCCGTCTATCTGCGAGTGTCCGTGCCACTCCTGACACCACAGGAGCTTTCACCGCCTGATGACTGGGAGATCGTCGAGGATGGGGCCGGCAAGGTGGATCCGCGGTTGCGCCTCCCGGTGCCCATCGACACGGGCGCATGGGAGCGGCGGGCAACCGCCAGGAGGCGCGAGGTGATGACGGGAATGACGACGCTGTTCTTCTCTACGAGGCAAGGCGCAGTCGTCCTAGGAACGGTGGCCGTGGTCACCATCCTGAGCTGGTGGCTGTACCAGGGGCTGATATGATGGGTATTCTTGGCTGGCGGGCTGCATCTTTGTGGAGACGCTTGGGGGGCGGTCCGGGCTTGGGTCACGAGAAACATCATTAAATATATTGGACCTTTGTACTCTCGTATTGGGCAAACTGGCGGTTAGGGCGGGATGATGGCGGCAAGACATATATACTTAGATACCCGGTATACGAAACAGCGATCAGGGGGATAGTTGTTGTAATGAATGGGAACAGCGACTTTTCTAGGAACTGATTCCTGGTTTCAACTATAATCTGACTGCTGGAGTGACGATCCTGGGACCTGACTAAGAGGGAGAAGGTGTACGGTCGCACCAGGAATTGCGTCCACTGGGACTTGTTCTACCGCCAATGGATACCATAGATGCGTGTGCTAATCCGGCAGAGGCCCGAGGGTCATGTATTACATACGACCGGAAACAGATGTAACAACCGTGGCACTACTAGGGTAGTAGTCAAGAGTCCGTACGACGCAGAAAATGCCTGATACTAGCAACCGGCCAGTAAACTCCATTCTCATGTATGCCAGCTGGAGTCGCCGACTCGCTTGACTCTGCTTTTCCATTCAACTAAAGTTTTAGTGTACTATATTGCATCGTATATATATTGTACATGGTAGGTGATGATGAATATACACTCCATCATCTCATCGTATCCGTTCGTAGTTTCGTGGGCGCCCCTCTCCGCTCTCTCTGTATCGCTCTTTTCTCACTTCTCTCATCTTCCCCAATGTAAGTCATGCCTCATGCTTTCATGCTCATGACGCTGAACCGGAGAAACAATGGACTAGAAGAAAATGAAGTATAAAAAAAAAGAAGAAAAAAAGAAAAAGAAAACCACCCGCTGACGAAAGTTGGAAGGAAAGGAAGAAAGTAACCACCCAACCCGTTTTCCAGAAAACCCTCTCTCTCTCTCTCTCTCTCTCTTTGTAATATGTTGCCGCCTCCGAAACCCCTTTCTATCCGAGAATGAAATATCCAGCCTCCGCCAAGTCTGTGAGTGAGTAAAAAACAAGAAGAGCAGATCCGCTGATGGTTTGTTGTTGAAGCCATCACCTCCCTTTGCCAGCTCTTATAAGGTCGAGCGCCTTTCCGCCCAAGCCACCCCAACCTCCCCTCCCCCACGAATACTTTTTAGTCTTCTTTTTCCCTTCCTAGAAATCCTTGAAATAATCATCATACTTCTCCCTGAGCTCATCCGTGTACCTGTCGTTGGTGGCGTCCTCCTCGGGGTATATGTCGAAGCACTGGGCGTCGCCGGGGAACCTGATGGGCGGGATGATGGGCCCCCTGTGGCGCCGGCTCAGCACGTCGTCCCAGTCGACGCCCCGGAAGAAGGGGTGCTCCTTGACCCGCCGCGCGCCGCCGCTCACGTTGCCCAGCCGCCGGGACCGGTCGACGTTGCAGAAGGACCGGATTATGTCCTTGGCCTCGGGGGAGATGGCGGGCTCCTGGGGGAACACTACGGGCTTCTCGACGATCCTGTTTTGGTGGGGGAGAACGATGTTAGAGTTGGGTTCACCGGGCTAACACTCCTTTGCGCGCGTATGGGGGTTGGATGGGGGGTTCATGGGGAGGATGTACTCCCACC
>LKEB01000005.1:426343-489640 GCA_003795295.1 Cytospora leucostoma | reverse complement strand
TGGCTTGGTCGCACTCACTGTTTATATATCTCTATAGGGTTCTGATGCCAGAACGGCGGATACCCCGTCAGGAACTCATATATCAATATCCCCAGGGCCCACCAGTCCACGGCCGTGGTATGGCCCTTGTTGTGTATGACCTCGGGCGCGAGGTACTCGGGCGTGCCGCAGAGGGTGTACGTCTCGGTCGACCCCAGCCGCTTCGCGAAGCCGAAGTCGACGAGCTTGATGTGGCCCTCGGCGTCGAGCAGGAGGTTCTCGGGCTTGAGGTCGCGGTAGGCGACCCCGCCCTGCTTCTCGTGCAGGTACTCGAGCACGAGCACGATCTCGGCGGCGTAGTAGCGCGCCATGGGCTCGTTGAAGCGCCGGAACTTGCGCAGGTACGAGAAGAGCTCGCCGCCGGGGACGTAGTCGAGGAGGAGGAAGAGGTTGTCGCTGTCGGAGAAGGAGGCCAGGAGGTTCGTTATGAACGGGTGTCCGCTCACCTCGCCCAGGATGCCGCGCTCGTGTCGCACGTGGTCGATCTGCTTGAGTTTGATTACTGCGCGTTTCGGGGGGTTGCGATCAGCCACGGGATTCTTTGCGGTCTACATGTATTGAAGGGTGAGGAATTCGGGGAGGAGGCAGGGAGGGGGGCAGAGAAAGGCCTGTTATGGTCTCCCCGTCCCCCGAGGGGGCTGATGCTGCAGCAACAAACCTTCTGTTTTCCGTAATATCTTGAGCGCAAACACTTTACTCCGTTCGGCGTCGTTCTGTGGGCTCGCCAGTCGCACGAGGCAGACCCGAGCGAAGGTGCCTTGAGAGATAGTCGGGTATGTAAGCTTGCTGTCGTGTTTGGTACATATATGATACCCATCCTCCGTGGCGGCCTGTAAACCATGAACTCGGAGAAAGAAATGCGCGGTCTCTACCTACCCGTCCCGAGGGTTCGCACCCTGGCGAAGTCGTCCAGCCTCAGTTTCCTCGACGTCTTGGAGGCATCATTAGGCGCCCCGGGGGCTATCACGCCGGCCATTGCCTGCGTCTTGTCTAGGTTCCGGCTCGCTCCAGCATGGCCGACGGTAGCCGGTACCTGCGCGACGGTGGCAGCCATCCTGGGCAGTCTAACAGGGCGGTCGTTCGTTCGGTTTGCGGCGTTTCGTATGTGGGTGTGTCGGTGTGTGTGTGTGTGAAGCTGAGGAAAGAGGCCTGTCTGACAAGGGAAATGCGAAAATGCGCTCCCCCCGAGTGATTACTGCCTGTCGCGGCGATGCTGCTGGCGCTGGCGTTGGCTCTTCCTCCTTGGGCGCGCAAATGGTGCAATAGATTGAATAGGATCGATCAATGGGTCTGGGTCTTTGCACCGAGACAACCGAGTGGGACCAATGCCGGCAGGATCGGGGGACCGAGTTCGCGCGTGCGTATCGGACGCTTCACATGCAGCAGCGCTTCCAGGTTGGCCGGTCAGTAACAAAGAGGAGCCAGTCTGCACTAGTTCCGGTCCGATGTTGTTGTGTGCGGCCTTTGGGTGGCGGCCCCGCAGGAATCTGTACTGGACGCTGAAGGAGGCGGGTAGAGAGGAGAAGGGGAGAAGGGGAAAATGGGGATCCAGTGTCTAACAGCGGTCGGCGGCTGGTATATTGAGGCGCGGGAGGATCAACAGGATAGTGGAAATGACATTGTTCGATGGCTGGTTCTTGTTGGTCGAGGGAAGAATAAAGTAGGTAGATAAAGTAAGTAAAGTAGTCTAAGTAAGAGAGAGATCTCTGACTCTCTCTCTCTCTCTCTCTGCTGGTATTGTACAGAGCTGACCGACAGACCGACAGATCTCCCTGACTGACTTTGACTGACGGACGGAGGGCAGACAATAAAAAAATTAGAATAAAAAAGAAGGGGGCCAGCTGGCTGTGCATGCAAGGAATTATGTAGGTGATCACTTTGGCAGGATGGAGAACGAGAGCGTAAGCTAATGCAACCTTACCTTTGCATGGGACTGACTGACTGACTGAGTGTCTGCTGTGGACGGCCTGGATTACTACCTACCATAGTACGACTACGTAGGAGAATTGGCAGGGGAGTTTTGGACGGGGGTTGGGTTGTGTTTCGTATCTCTCTTTGTTTTTGCGGGCTGTGGATTCGATTCGGTTTGACTTGGCATGACATGACCCGACTTGACCTGACTTGAGAACGGACCTGTGTCTATTCGATTGACACCGGCGATGGTCCTACTGATACCGTCGCGATCCTGTCGCACCAGTCAGGGCAGAGCGAGGTCACACATAGGCCACATGGCACCCAGCAGGTTGGTCCTCTGGTCGTCGTACCCTGCGCTTAATTGGCCTCCAGAGC
Organism: Cytospora leucostoma; assembly: GCA_003795295.1. Classification (NCBI taxonomy): domain Eukaryota; kingdom Fungi; phylum Ascomycota; class Sordariomycetes; order Diaporthales; family Cytosporaceae; genus Cytospora; species Cytospora leucostoma. Next base: position 487,312 of record LKEB01000005.1, on the reverse strand, counting down.
TCTGCCTACCTACCATAGGTACCGAGTACAGGCAGTATCTACCCAAACACCACAAGGTACTGAGGTTCCTACCTAGGTACTACCTATGATAGGCTCAAAGGTGTTAGGAGGAGGGCTGAGTTTGACGTCACTGCTGCAGATCTATCGCAAACCCTAATCCCGAGTTCCCTTTCTACCGTTTCTGGTGGCAGACTTGGGAAACTGCTGGTGACTTGTGACTGGGTATCGGTCCATGAGAGCCGACGGAGGAGGTGGCCAGGTGAAGAAGGCGTGGGGGATGGAGACTTGGAAAACAATGACGAGATCAAACCACTCCTCTGCCTGCCCCTCCCTCGGAGGCCCTTGTCAGTCACCGAATCACCCTGATCCTGGTCCTGATCTTGGGGCAGGAATCCTTAGGGAGCTACTTGACTCGGGATGGCTGATGTGGAGTATGTGTATGGTTCTTGGTTGGAGTTGTTGTATGTCGGTGTTGGTCTTGATGCTGCCGCTGCCGACGATGATGATGAGACTACGCATTGTCTCCAAAAAGAACTACATAGGTAGTCTACATGCTGATGAAGAACAAGAATGGGCTAGATATCGTATATTGACCCATAAGGGGGTCCATAATGATCCCAGCCCGCCACGAGGGCATGATCTGATACCTCGAGCCTCATCCTCATCCTCACTCAGCTGGTGTCGCTGCCAGGGAGCCCTAGTATCCGTGTTACACAACAGAAAGAAAAGGCTGTCACTACACTAATAACGGCCCAGAGGCGGGAAACCTGCAGAGGATGATATGGGTATGCGTGGTACTACCCGTGGACCACACACCATGGTCCTTCATGTATATATTTGTATGTATACCTGTGGAAACGTCGTGTAGTGTAGTATAGTAACGTAGTAACGTAGTAAGGCGCTACTCCTGACATCTGGAGACATCATGCGGGTTCTGAGCGTGGGGTCTGGCTATGCCGGCCCTGATATCTGTAACAAGTACGGTACACCAGCAGACAGAGACAGAAACGGAAAACAGAAACAGAGACTAAACAAGTGGTTGCTTCACCATCGTCGGCCAGATGCCGTCTGTTGCTGCTGTTCATTCTCGTTGTGCCGGAGCTCAACGGTCAAAACGGGGCCGGGCACCAGAGCTGATTTGCTGTCGACAAAGATAGACTAAGGATCCTGAAACGACTCCAGCACGTCGAAATATCAAAGGACGATTTTGGTATCCGCAAGAAAGCCCGGCACGTGAATGACGAAACTATTCTGGTTGCCGGATGTTCGGGCGGAATGGACTGAAGACCAGACTGATGACTGAATGGGTTACAGATCACCATATAGCCACTGGACAAGGGAGTTGGTTTCTGGTAATACCTGACTGTGGGGTTTGTTTGATGAGATTCGGGGTTGGTCTTGAGCAGGATCGCACTACACCTATCTGTGGTGGGGGAGGAATGTTATGTAGACTACATGAAGTCATACGGGACATTTTAGCTGCAGATTCCCAGTGGGATTTTGTGGAGGGGGGGGGGTTCAGCGGGAAGCCGGGTCGACCCCTGCGCCTTATTTACGCTGGTCCTGCACTGTACTGTAGCGCCCGGGCACCCGGGCCCTGAGCTTGTTGTCCCGCAACGCCGCCCGCAGCGTCCAGTGTGTCTGTGTCTGCCATTCGCCTACCTCGCGACGGGACGGATCCCTACTCCGGCAATGCACCTCTGCTTGTACAGCAGAATCTCCAGCCGCCCTCTCGACTCTGCCAACCGACAAACTCACACAGCTGCCCAGATACCACCCATTGACCCACCCATTGTGTATCCCACTTCATTCGCGGTCACAACAGAGGCAATACTCCAGATATCGTCCAAGGCCATGCTCTAGCGTCCCCTACGTTTCCCTCGAACTGAAGCCCCCCTTGCCTAGAAGGCGAAGGCTTGAAGCTTCCCTGACCACGAGAACACCACAACCACCGGGCCATCGAGGGCGTATCCGCCCTGCCACGACCAGCCATGTTTAACTTATCTAGCTTCGTCCATAGGGCCCAGCAGCTTCTCGACCCAATGCAGGGCCTGAATCTGACTGACTCCGACAAGAACCCCTCCAAGGCGACCCTGTTCCAGAACCAGTTCCGACTTCCCTCCACCCAACATCCCCTCTACGAGATCAACGCCGAGCTCACCATTCCTCCCTCGAATATCACCCAGGGCGTCAAGAATGATTCTGGCTTCCACTATGCCGGCAAGCTACACCTCTCCGAGGCCTACATGTGCTTCTCGACCACGCCTTCGAGCTTCCTGTCGTCCGCGAGTACCTCGACCTCCTCGGTATTTACAGGCCAGACACACGGCGGCGGTCCAGGCGGCAACGGCTTCACATTCCCCCTGTGCTCCATCCGAAGGGTAGAAAGGCTGCACAGCCAGAACTTTCAGGTCCGGATCTCCGTTTACAAGTGCCATACAAGGTCCACGATACTGACACCTCGTGCAGTTCGCTCTAGCCATCACCACCTGGAACGGTCTGGCCCAGACGACCGGCAAAGACAAGGATGCCCACAAGGATGGCAAGGAGCTCCGGGAGCAGAGGATTACAATCACACTCGCAGGTAGCAGGCAAGCATGCGAGAGGTTCTGCGACGGCCTGAAAAAGGGCCTACGTGCCGGAGTAGGAAACGTCGGCAAGCTCAAGAAGGTCATGACAGAGTGCTACTCCGAATACCTGTTGCGCTCAGAGGACCAGAAAGGTGCAAGCCCCCCAGATGCTGGGCTTGGTATGGTGTTCCGATACCCAGGCGATCCGAAGAAATTGCGAGACCGGGCGAAGATGCGCCTGTGGGCAGAATACCTGCGCGACAACGGTCGCAACATGAACCTCATACGCCAGCCTACCTTTCATAAGCTCATCCGGGTTGGTCTCCCGAATAGGTTGAGGGGCGAGATATGGGAGTTGACCTCCGGCTCCCTGTACCTGCGCCTCGAGACCCCAACGCTATACAGTGACACCCTCAACAAGTTCCAAGGACAGGAGTCTCTCGCTATTGACGAGATCGAGAAGGACCTTAACCGGAGTCTCCCGGAGTATCCTGGTTTCCAGAGCGAAGAGGGCATCGGCCGGCTGCGACGAGTCCTCACTGCTTACAGTTGGGTCAATGCTGACGTTGGTTACTGTCAAGCTATGAACATAGTCGTGGCAGCCCTGCTCATCTACATGTCAGAGTCTCAGGCCTTCTTCCTACTATCGGCTCTGTGCGACCGATTGGTTCCCGGCTACTATTCCACGACCATGTACGGCACGCTGTTGGACCAAAAAGTATTTGAGAGTTTGGTAGAGAAGGCGATGCCGGTCCTTTGGGATCATCTCGTCAAGAGCGATGTCCAGCTATCTGTGGTGTCCCTGCCTTGGTTTCTATCGCTCTACATCAACTCGATGCCCCTGGTCTTCGCGTTCAGAGTCCTCGATGTGTTCTTTGTGGAAGGCCCGAAAGTCTTGTTCCAGGTCGGCCTGGCGATATTACGGATAAACGGCGAGGATCTCTTGGACTCAGCGGATGACGGTGCGTTCATCTCGGTTCTCAAGTCGTATTTCTCGCGGTTGGACGAATCAGCCCATCCAAAGTCGGAAAACCCAAAGCTGCGAGCTGTGACTCGGTTCCAAGAGCTCATGGTCGTGGCATTCAAGGAGTTCTCGCAGGTAACCCACAGCAACATCACGGACCTGCGGCTCAAGAACAAAGATGCAGTTCTCAATAACATTGAGAACTTTGCGAAGAGGACGGCAATCCGGAATCTTGGTCCCGACGCCAAGATCTTGAACACAGATGAGCTTGGTGCATTATATGACAGGTTCTTTGGCGTGCTATACGAGCGACAGCAACGAAACAAGCTTCTGCAGCAGGAACAGCAGCGTCGGGCCAAGAGTGGTCGGCCGAGGCTCGGAGACGTGCAGCCAGACGAGGCGGTCGAGCGGGGCAGAGCAGGACTCGGTGCTCCAAGTACCTCTGAGATGGACTACGATGCATTCCGTGAATTTTTGGCTGGCATGTCGAAATGGGCAATATCGGATTCCCCGGCACCCTCTCGAGATACGTCTCAAGATAAGGACAAAAGCACTTGGACAAACAGTATGCGGAAAGGCGAGGTATACACGGGGCCATGGGGAACAGGGCCTGAACCGGCAGATCACGAGTTTCTGCGTCGGCTTTTCATGCGCTGGGACAAGGATTCGAAGGGTCAGGTCACGTTGCAGGATGTCGTCTCCGGCCTAGCACGGATCAAGGGGAGGCGCGACATCATGGGCTCTATCACATACTTCTTCGAGCTCTATGACGACGACGGCGACGGCCGGGTGGATCGGGAAGGCATATTACGCATCTCCGAGGCCCTACTGTTTCTTGCACGTCGAGGATTGGATGGGAGCCTTAGCCCTTCGGCATCCCATCTGGGACTGAATGGGCTCCAAGACGCTGGTGGAAACGGTCTGGATGATACGGGGTCGTCTATTAACGAGAGATTCCTCGGCAGCGTGAGCGCTTTCATTCGGCGTTGTTTCGAGTACGCCGATCCGGACCATCCCAGGAATCAAGAGGTGGTTGCAGGGGCTGGCGATGACGCGACAGAAGACGACATCGCCGACCCCAGCGCATTCGCTATCGGTGATGAAGACGACGAAGAGGAAGACCTCCTCGACCTGGGAGATACGACGTCCAAAGAAGAAGACGCCGAGAAGACACCCGAGGAGTCCGGTACACCACCCGCCATCAGTATCACGGATAGCAGCAAGAGTTCCACTCGACCCGGTGGCCACCGAAGTGTCTCCAAGGTGGAAGCCGAGAAAGCCAACGCCGCCCTCGACCCGTCAAACCCTCTATACATGACACTACCTACATTTAGGATGGTCATCCTGGCCGACGAACTACTGGAGCAATTCTTCGAGTCCAGCTTCCCAGCCTCCTTCCACATCATCCAAGGAGTGGAATCCCACACAAGCTCCTCCAACCTAACCACCTTCTCCAGCATAGGACAGTCGGCCGGCCGCGTAGCGGCAGCAGCCATCGGAAGCGCACCCGCGGCATCAGCAGTAGGTGGCAACCGTGGCCTCCGGGGTGTCCTGGACGGGATCGTCACCGACGGGATGCGCGTCGCGGCAGAGGTCAGGAGGAGGATGGAGGATGCGCAGCGGGAGCTGGAGAAGAACGCCGCCCCAGGCCAGAAGGCGGCATCACACGATGAGGACGAGGAGGACGAGGAAGAGATCGATGTCCACAGCCTCAGGACGCCCACGGGCTTCAGCGACGCGAGGAGCATCAGGAGCGTCAAGATGGAGGACCGCATGCTGCTGGAAGGGGCGGACGCTGAGGCCGGTGGGGGTAAGGGGGCACATGGTGATGGTGATGGGGACGGGGACGGGGTTGGTGATGCAGGACCGAAGGCGAGGCCGTCGAGCGTTGTCGAGGAGGCGGGGGCGACGACGACGGTGGAGTTTGACGGTTGAGTCCCCGTCACGGTTTAGGTCTATGGATAGAACGACGAATGGGTACCGAGCAGCTTCGTGAAATTTTATTGGGATATAGGATTAGGCAAGAATCCTGGGATGGATGGATGGATGGACGGACGGATGGACGAATGGAATGGATGTACGACTACTATCCTTCTCTACGTTTTCCCGCATGCACTCTTCTTTTTGCCGTCTCTCCAAGGTTCTCTTTTCTTCTGCACTTGTTGTTTTCTCCTCTGCTGAGGTGTGTAGGGATGGTTACTGGGGTCGGGTCATGGGCATAGCAGGACGGTCATAGAACTACATAGCCAAACATCGAGAGTCTGGTCACCAGTAAGCAGGCAAGCAGGAGTGTGTCTCTGTATCCTTAAGGTCTACCTGATATGAGCTCAAAGAAGTTTGTAACAGTGTGATGCGTGCATCTTCGTCATTGGCAACAAAACAGACCAGAGCGCCCGCTAATACCTCCCCCCCCCCACTTCCCCCTAACCAGGTGCTATGGCTTGAACCTAAACCTTCAGACTTCCAAGTCCATTCTTTCTTTCCCGTTGGGCATTTCTTCCGATGGATGGACTGGTTGTGAGCAACTAGACATTTACTCGGGTAGGCACTTGCAACACAATGTGCAAGTTCTGTTCGTTTATCATTATACAGACCATCGTTCCTACCCGCCCATATCGTTCATCGGCCACCTAGATTGAGTACCAGGAGCTCGAGGCTTCTCCTCTCTCATCTTCCCGGGGTCGCAAACAAAGGTGATACAAGTGTTCCGTGCTCCAATGTTTGACTCGGTCGTCAAGGCTTCCTTCAGACTCGTCTTCGCTACGGCAGGACTTACACAGAGGCGTTGGTAGCCATGTCCCACCACGCTCAGCCCTGTGGCAAGCAGGTACGACTGATGACGACGGCCTCGTTTTATCGTTTTCTATCCTCGCCAGGCTTTTCTTTAGCTTTTACCATAAAACAAAACATTGGCTCCTTGTCCACAGACCGGCATCGTCTAAGAGAGTGCCTTTCCCCTTTTGGCTTGGGTTTTCCGCGTCTTTTTTGGCTCTGACAATTAATATCTTATATTTGCCATTTTGGACTCGGGTCTCGACGGTCGTTACAATCGCTTTTCATCTTGGTATTATTGCAGTGAACCTGCGCTGGGCCGCTTTGGGTTTCACCGTGATTATACCTTGATTTAGACGCAGGATGGCTTGTCATGGTGCAAAACAGATTATCAGTCCCTTGGCCTGGGCGGCTTCCCTGCTTGTCATGTTGCAGTTTGCCGCAGGCATCTCGCTGGACCTTACTTCACAAGGTGAGCAGGTGTATCGGTCTGGGAGTTGGAGGAGTAGGCGGAGTGCTGATGCTTCTTCATGAACAGCTTCCATCGTGTCCGTTGCTTCGGAAATGGCTGATGACATGATGACCTTCTATACTGGAAACCAACCGGGCCAGACACCTGGTCTGCTCCCACAGCCGTACTACTGTGAGTGGTGGGACCCGCGGCTCCGAGTCGCTGAAGCAAAACAATTACTAATATTTTCGGCATATAGGGTGGGAAGGCGGTGCTCTCATGGGCGCACTCATCGACTACTGGTACTACACCGGAGACACCAAGTGGAACGATATCGTCCAGAAGGGTTTGCTTTTCCAGGTCGGTCCCAACAATGACTATATGCCTCCGAATCAGACAATGACTGAGGGAAATGACGATCAGGCAAGTGGTTTCTCCTTCGTTGTCCGATTGACCGGGCCGCTGATACTTCACAAAGGGTTTTTGGGCAATGGCCGTCCTCTCTGCGGCCGAGTATAAATTTCCCAACCCGCCCGACTCAGAACCGCAGTGGCTTGCCCTCGCGCAAGCTGTCTTCAACACACAAGCTGCACGATGGGACATGACCCAGTGCGGCGGGGGCCTACGCTGGCAAATCTTCCAGTGGAACAACGGTTGGAACTACAAGAACAGCATCTCGCAGGCGTGCTTCTTCAACATCGCCGCGCGACTTGCCCTTTATACTGGCAACGAAACCTATGCATACTGGGCGAATCGCACCTGGGACTGGATGATCGACATGAAGTTCATGCATCAAGACTCTTACTATATCTACGATGGTGCCCATGTTGAGACAAATTGCACGAAGGTGGTTCCCTACCAATGGACGTACAATGCAGGGGCATTCCTGTTGGGCGCGGCGGCCATGTACAACCTCACAGCGGACAGTGATCCGTATGCCTCAGCACTCTGGAAGGAGAGAATTGATGGTCTCCTTCGAGGCACACACGTCTTCTTCACTGATGTCAACAAGAATGTTATGACCGAAGTGGCCTGTGAGAGCGTTCATCTCTGTGATCTTGACCAGATGAGCTTCAAGGCATACCTTGCGCGCTGGATGGCTGCGGCAACGAAGTGGGCACCATGGACACACGACACTGTCAAGCCCTTGCTGGAAGCCTCGGCGATAGCTGCGGTCCGACAGTGCACTGGTGGTGATAATGGTAGGATGTGCGGGCTCATGTGGGCGAACAATGGCGGCAGATGGGACGGGACGACGGGTATAGGGCAGCAGATGGCCGCTATGGAGGTCGTACTCGCTACCATGATCAAGGAAATAGAAGCGCCGGTCACGAACTCGACTGGTGGGACGAGTCCGGGCAATTCTGACGGGGGGACGTCGGATATTGGACGGACAGATCCTTTCACTGGGCTGGAGATGCTAAGGCCCATCACGATGGCGGATAGGGCCGGTGCTTACATTCTGACCGTTGTTACACTGATGTTTATTCTGGGCGGCATGGCGTTTGCCTTCCATGATGAGACCAAGGGGAGGTCATATGGGGTCAGGTGGAGGGAGTTGAGAGAAGACCTAGCACCTGGTGGGGTACTAAGAGTTTGGAACAGCAAGAATTTGAGCAAAGACGATACTGAGAAGGTCTGTGAATAGGAAGCAGCGGACGAGTTTTACGACGTCGACCTGGATGGCCCCTCAACACCCGCCTCCAAGCTCACTGGCAGACAAGTACGATCGCCCACGGTCTCCGTCTCCATATATAGCAGACAAACAACGGATTTCTCGATGGCTCTTTCTCGGACGGACGAGTACCCGAACGAACAGCCCTGGAGACGACCAGCACGACAAGGGGATTATGCGGGAGCCATCGACCCGAACCGTGGGAACAGTGCAGGGTTTGGAATTATGGATGCTCAACTGGATATAGTCGACACTTCATCCTCGACTCCAGCACCTGACAGCTCAACGTCTGACAGTTGGCCAGGAAGCCTGCTGAGGCTCAATGATGGAAGAACAATAGCGAGGAAGAACATGAGGTTGGAGAAGAAACCGCTACCGGGTAAGCCTGGATTAGGGAAGAGGCAGCAACCAATGGGCGATAGAAAGCTTTAGGGGACGTTGGTCTAGCCCACATACCTTGGTTTTCTTGGACCTCGATTTTTGGAAGTAACGGAGCGCCGTGGGAACTGGCCATGGATGTCATCGAAGATCGAAGATGACAACTGTATTGGTTATTGCTTGGGACAGGCTTTAGGCCATCCAAAGAGCGGCTGGCAGGCTTGGATTGGGCATGTTTTGGCAGTTGGCTGAGATGTCGGTCATCTCTCTCTTCGCAATTCCTGAGGAGTGAAGGTGATGCTTATTAGCAGGAGCCCAGATATGGTCGGGGTCCGCCGGTGCTCGAGGCTTGTAAGGAATTATGTGTGACCAAGGAGCGTATTGTCTTGAAAGGCGAAGCGTATACGGGCTTCATATAGAGGACGATGAGCTCTCTGTCTCTGAGGAGAGGTTCAGGACACCATGCTTCCCAGCAGGAACAGCGTCAGATTTGTTTGGGGGAAGCATTTCAGCTTATGTATGAAAGTGAAGCGAAACATTCTCATCTCATCTCATCTCATCTCATCTCATCTCAATATCTACCTGCATGTCTCGAGTGCGCCGCCCCCACTTGATACCATGTCCAGCTCCAGATATATGGCTGTCCTGGTGGATGGAGTAGAGGGGGAGATATCCAGGCCTTGGTTACACGACGTGGAGATGGAAGTGCAGATCTTGACGGCTGTAGGTCTGGTCGTTGCAAGTTCCTTCCCACATGTGGCGCCAAGATGGAGTCGACCTGGTTGTGCCCCGTCGCGGGAACCTCAAACGGCCGGTTCGGAGGGGGGGGGGCGGGAGATGGGTGCATATGGTGTTTCGTACGAACCCGGGCTCGCTGTCTTGTCTCGGGAGGATTTTGTTTGATGAAGGTCTCCGTTTACGTATCCTCGAGACAGGCTGACGGGAGTGGGGGCTGGCTGTCTGGGGTTCGATGCGGAAGGCTGCTGCTGCTGCTGCTGCTGCTGCTGCTGCCAGATATCCGAGTAATGCCGATCGGGGCGGGTGCGGCGTGGGATTGCGAGATGCAAGATGCCGTTGGTTGTATTGGCCATGTCTCTGGTGCCTCTCTCTCTCACACGATTACACACGTTCTTCTTGTGTTCGCGTGACGGTATGGTTGGCAAGAGACGTGTTGACAGCGAAGGTAGAGTTGGCAAGGGGATTAGATTGGAGCCAGGTGCCATCACATGTTTGTTGTTGTTTAAGTCTACTTGATGTGATATGCCATCCTGCTTCCTTTAGTCAGTCCCTGGGTGACTTCTGGTGTATTGCCCTCCCCCTCCCACCTTTCTTCCCTGCCCCTCCCTCTGTGCTTTGTTCAACGTCGAGAACATATCATTAGCAGCCTCAGACATTGGTTGGTGCACACTATCCTTGTGATACGGCCATAAATCCTTGGTACTCTGCGGACGTGGTCGCTGAAACGTGACGCAAGTGGGCACCGACCGGAATAGAATGTTGGGAGAGGGGGACTGCTTCTTGTTCTTGATGATCGAAGGCAGGACTTGAACGAAAATCGACCTTCCCCCGGGCCATATCCTGTGAATCATTCTTTTCGAGTTGTCATTTGAAAGCTTAGAACTGCTGGATCCCTCTAGCAGGGAGCTACACACCAACTGGAGCACTGCGCAACCCTCCTGCTTCCCTCCGCCTCGGGCCCAAGTAAGGACCAGATCATCACTGCTTCACATGTCGTAGCGCTTCGCGATTAGAGATCCAGAAGACATACCTGGCATACCTGCATGAAGCTGGGGTCCTATGATCGCATCAAGGCCAAATCGCAGGAATCGCATACTTTGAACTGTCATCCCAGGCAAGCCTCCCATTTCTAAGCTGCAAGTTCGCACCGAGACTGACAGCAGCCTAGGACACCTCACATCCCAAGCCTACCGTTTCGACCACACTCAAAACCTCTCATCTCCACGAGTGAGCCAGCCGACCAGTCAACTTGTAGCACCGAACGACCTCTCAAAACTGCCAGTCCCCTCACTCACCCAGACAGTCGCAACAATGTCCCAGTGCGTGAGCTGCAACAACCAGCCCAACGACAACGGCTCCCTCGGCGGCGGCCCCGCCAGCGAGGGCGCCGTCACCCCGGTGGTCATCGGCATCATCGTCGGCACCGTGGCCATCTTCATCCTCGTCCTGTGCGCCCTGTTCTACTGCGTCAAGCTCGAGAACGAGAGGAGCATGCGGGTCAAGGACGACGAAGAGAACGAGGTGCCCTCCTCGTCCGAGACGGGCCACCGGTCTCCCGCTGCAATAGCGGCTGCGAGTCTTGCGCCCATGCCTACCACCGACCACCAGCACAACAGATTCGGCCCAAAGCCCGCCGGCGACATCGATCTTGACCGTGGTCGCCGTCTGTCCTCGGTTACGGTGGTTGCAGGCCGGGAGTCCCGTGCTGGGGTGGCGGTGGGCGCGGTCGTAGGGAAGACGAGGGGGTTGTTTGGCTGGGGAGGGAAGAAGAGAGGTAGCGGTGGGTTCAATGTTCCTTTGCTTTCTTCGCCTTTATGCTTCTTCCTCCTGCCCTTTCTCCTTCATCCTTTTTTTACTCTGTGCCTCGACAATTTCTCATACGACCATATGACAATCTGAAGTAGGCGATGCTGACTTGGGATCCTCACGGCAAGCTCTTGCGGACAACTCACCGGTCACAGCCATCGAGATGGTCTGAGGCAGAATGAATATGCAGAACGGCAAGACAACGGCCTGACAGTTGCGAGACTGATGATAATACTCACGTCTGTGCTCTCCACGCCTCAGATGTGGTGGAGATAAGCGACGATCTTGTAGGGCCTACCCATTTTTTGAAGCTTGTGCGACACAGTGGAGAAGGGACGCACGCATGTATGTATGCTGAGGTGACGTGCAGTGGTAATGCTGGACGACGATTGCGACGGGACATTGGGCTGGCGTTTGTTTTGTTCGAGACAGCATGCGGAAGTTGAGGGGGACATCATTTTATTCCGGCACGAGGACTTGTATGAAAATGGAGTTGTAATGTTACCTACCTACGAATACACCGACGTGCCCATCCCTTTCTCAGATGTAGGTCGCCGCTTGGCATTCGTATGCCTTCGTACATCAACAAACAGGCTTGTTGATGACATGAATAATCGGCAGAGCTGCAGCCACGTGGGGGCAGTTTGGATCTCAAGGCGGTATGATGACCCAGTTTTCACATTCCCACCGTGGTGGTCCCCGAAGAGGGGCGCTGCGGCGTGGTTTGGGGGCCTCAAGGTAACCTCGGGTCGGTCTTCACCTGTGCATCAGGGGCAGATGCCAATACCTTAAGGCTGGACCCCATATGTATCTTCTAGCACGTAGCACATCTGAAACAGAGATTCCTCGCTGCGCATTGACTCGGAGGCTATGGTGGGGGCCAACTTGGACCGTACACCGATCAAAATACGGAGATATTTGATCGACGATCGCAGGAAGAAAGAGAGATGGAGAGAAGCATTGGCGGATTTGGCATCACAATCATGGGTCCTGTTGTGTAGGACAGTCGATTTGTGCCGGAATGGCGATCGTGGTGTTGAGCTGCAGGAGGCCGGGGAAGCGAGATAGCTGATGAAGCATCGTCATCGTTCTGGAGGTGTTCCTCTCTCTCTCCTCGTGTGCGTATGTATAGAGCATTGGGTGAGCCAGCACTGAGTGAAGTGTTGGCCCAATCCTTCGATACTCATTACCGGCTAAGTGAGGACACCAACATACTATACTGTAGGATATATAGATATGTCTATATATACTCGCTGACAGGATGCATCCATGCTTCACTCACATGCCTGACTGAGAAAGAATTACTCCACCCGAGCGAGTGTTTCAAGACTTTGACATATCCACCTTGAAATGTGCCGGGCCATGCTTGGGCTGTCAGATGTGATATATGCAAATGAGCAGATGTGGTCGGATGGGGAATAAGATGACGAGAGACGGCCGATGGTACTGTCATAGCATTATATGTGCGAAAAGTAAGCGACAAGAGGAATCGGATCGGAGTTGAAGGCTCCAGGGCTATACATAGATACCCCATAGATACCCATGGTTACGGTAAGTACCGCGGTACCTTACTCTCCGCCGTGAGATCCGTAAGCAGTGTTACATTTGCTGGAGGGATTGGAGTGGTTTGGAGATTAAGCAAGTATTTTGGTGGTATTTGGTACGGGGACCGGTTTGATGACGCGAATGGCCCCGGTGTGCTGTGGTCCGTGCAAGCCGAGACGAGACGTCAACCTTCAGCTGCAGCTTCAGCTTGCTGCTAAGATTACTTGCATTTGCGCAATACGGAGCGAAGGGCAAACCCAAACCTTGGAAGAGTCCTCTATTTCCCTCCCAACCACCCGACGACTCTGCAATCATTCGCCGCGATCCTGCCTAATTCCGCCCAAAACGGTGGCACAATCTATTACCAATACCCAATAATTATTAGCCTTTTGTTGTCTTCCTTTTCCTGGCCTTTTCCCTTCCTTCTCAAAACAACTTTCTCTCGCACGCGACGTCCGTCCTGTACGCCCGCAACTTGAAATCCTCAAGCTTATCTCCGCCGCGCCAGCGACGACCACGACCACGACCACGACCGCGACGACGACGACGATCACTCAGGCAAAGCTGGAGCACTCCCAGGGACTTCGTTTCCCGGTAAGGGAAGGACGACACGACACAGCTTGAGACCGTCGAGTCGCATAACCGGACAGCTACGGCGCAATGCACGCCCTCCAGCAGAAATGTCGGCCCAAGCACCAGGTCCTAATTCTCAAGTGCTACCCACGGACCACCAAGGGCGCCGTCGACGTGAAGCCCAACTCGAGCGAGTTGAGCTACCTGCTCTTCTATGCCACCTCTCGCAAGACAAAGATCAGCAAGGTTGGCAAGTTCCTCGAGAAGAAGACCGCCAGCGATGTCTATCATCAGCGCATTGGGTGAGTTCAAAAAGCCGTTGCATACGTGCACTCCTGCTCCACTACACACGGACGGAAAGGGCAGTTTACTAAGACATATACAATCTCCCAGCAATGTTCAAGTCACTCTCCAGATCCTTGAGGCTTTGATCGAAAAGAGCCCCAAGGACCTGCCCTTGGTCGCCCCCTCGGTGCTGACGATCCTCGACGAGGTACTGAGGTCAAACGACATTACCATGGTCGAGTCGTCACTTCCCACCTTCGATGCCTTCTGCCAGAATCACGATGCCTCCTCGCTTTTTGCCGACCAAGTTTACCTGCGACAGTACGAGAATGTCGTCAAGCAGTATGCTTCTCTGGCTTCGACTCGGGAGAACCAGGGGAGGATCCCGCACAGCAAGCCGGTGGCACTGCGCTGGAGGAATGCAGGATTGGAGGCCATCAAGAGCATCGCATCTTCCGACGCCCTGTCCTCTATTGCCGGGCGGCAAATCGATGTCGTGGTTCCCATGATACTGGAGAATCTGTGGACAGATAACGAGGACTTCATTGATCGCCTGCTGCATCGGACCAAGACGGAGGAGAAAGTAAGCACGGACGAGCTGCTGAGAAGAAGGACCAGCACCTCCACAGTCCGGACGAACGACGCGGCGGGAGAGCCGAATCCCATCGCCTTGTCAGGCTCGGCTGGAGATGTCGACAAGCTGGCAGAGGAGGACACGGGAGTGCTGGCCTTGCAGTGTCTGAAGCAGATTTTTGTGGTACCCAACAGGCAACAGATCTATGGGGCGACCACGGTGTTGCTCCGATTCATCGAGGAGCGCGTCCAGCAGAACGAGACGCTTGTAAGGACAAGCAATGGCACCGACGGTGGATGGGCCATCAAGATGTTCAGGCTTGTCTCCCGCTGGGCTCCCATGCAGGAACGTTACGTGATCTTGGTGACAACTACGGATACCATGGTGCGCACGCCACTCAAGGACGAGACATTACGACACCACCTCGTGCTGACGGCTATGATCGGGTCCTTGCTGCGCTCGGACGTGAACTTGATAGGGCTGAGCGTGATGGACGTGATGCTGGGACTGATACAACACATGAAGCGGTTGGTCCAGCTGCCAGGCGATCCGACAGGTGGGAGGGGTGCGGAGACAGGCACGCCAGCTGCACAGCGCCAGGAGTTGCTGGGTCGGATCCAACAGACCATGGGCGACTTGGCCACACACGTCTACTACAACGAGCAGATCATTGACATGGTGTCTGCTTTACTGACCCAGCTGAAGCCGTCCAAGAACTCGGCTACGACGAACACGACCCCGCGTGGCGAGCAGACAGATACGGGTACGAAGGGCTCGGATGACAGTCACCTCGGGTCCCTGATCACCCTCACGATCTCCAAACTAACAGCTCTCAGAGCTGTGAAGACCATTCTGAAGGTGGCCAACCCCAAAGTCAGAATGAGTGGCAACATCAGTCTCTCCAGATACACAGTACCGATCGAGAAATGGGAGGGTACACAGTGGCTGCTGAGGGATCCAGATGGGGAGGTTAGAAAGGCTTATGCGGACGCTCTGTTGACTTGGTTGGATCGAGAGACGAAGTCCGCAGACCTGATTGCGCAGGAGGATCTCCAATCCATGGGTCAACATGACCCACATACCCCGACCGATAATCGACGAAGTCGTCCCTCTGCAACATACAGGGAGAGGCCAGGGAGAAAGCCCAAGAGCCTGTTCCTGCACCTTCTGCACATCGCCATCTACGACAATGCACTGCAATACCTGGATTATGATTCGGATATCGTGTTAATCCACATCCTGCTTACCAAGCTTGTTAACCGTCTAGGGGTCAATGCTGTGCGGTTCGGTCTCCCGATGGTGTTCCGGCTCCAGGAGGATATCCAAGATGCCGAGACGCCACTGCAAAAGGTGCGGCTGGGGAGTTTGTGTCACGGCTACTTTTGGGCATTGACCGAGAAATTCAACTTTGACGCGACAGTTGTTGGCAGTGCCATCCAGAATGAGATTATACGGCGGAGGACGAAGCACTTCTGGGTCGAGGGGATCCAAGTCCCCACACCACCGCTGGAAAAGATTGGAACACCTGGTATCGCCATGGAGCCGTCCAAGCTCTCGGTGCAACAAGCTGAGACCGAGGCACTCCTGCCCTTCGATGATCGCCTCTCGCTTGTCGAGTGTATCTGCACGAGTTACCAGGACAGCGTCCTCTCCCCGCCTACCAGCCCTGCGGCATCCCCGAGCCACGCCCCCTCGCAGCCAATCCTTGGCTCCGGGTTTGGTACGACGTCTCCCGCTGACAACAGTCGAGAAGTTCCTTCAAGTTTCAGGGAGACAATGCTCTTCGACTGGTCTCGCGAATCGGCCATGGCCACCATTCAAGCCGCAAGTAAATCGGCCTCGCTCACCGGCTCCCGTTCCGGGACCAATGGCCCTGGGCACAACGGCGCACTGGCAAATGGACACAGGGAATACGACGACAATCACGATGCGCGGCCGCGCTCTCATTCCGTGAGAGAATCCGGGCGCAACCTGGCTCCACTTCAGACGAGGATACGCGGCTCAAGTGTTCGGAGCAGTAACTCGCCCAGGACAGGCGGACATTCGTCCCCCGACAATGGTGTGAAATCCGTCAGTCAGTTGAAGATGATACTTTCCGGCGAGGCACCGGCTCCGCCTCTGACCGGCGTGCGTGACATAAGCAGCAGTGAAGACAGCATGGTCAGTTACGACATGTCGGCCTCGGAGATGTCGTTCAACCCGCCTCGAACAGCCGCCTCGCCATCCCGAGGTCAGGCCAATGGCTCCCCTCCAGTCTCGCAGCGATCGCGCTCCATCTCTCGGGAGCGCAAGGGGTCAGATGGGGCTTCGCTTGGGCCGCTCACGTTGCATCGATCAAGAGATTCCGCATCGATAGGCGGCGATGGAGGTGCTGGTGAAGATGTCCCTCCCGTGCCGCCACTGCCATCCGGCATGGCGGGCGCCTCGCCGACATCACACATTGCGAGGCAGGATCATGCCAACACTCAGTCACCGGTTCCGGGCTCAGCGATGCCGCCACTGAGGACGCCCAAGCAGCGCAGCATCAAGAGCAGGGGCAACGATACCATCCGGTCGTCGACGTGGAGCATCATCCAGTCACCAGACGAGCCTCTGCCCACGATGGACCTGCAGTCGCTACTCAAGGGTATCGACTCGCGAGCGGGCGAGAGTAGTCTCGGTAATGTCACGAAGCCTCCTTACTAAGTGTAGCTCAGGCTGGCCGAGTGGGTTTCTGTTGGGCGGGTGAGATCTCAATCTGATGGCCGTTACAATATCGACGTCGAACACCGCAAGGCCCTTGATGCTCACCTCATCACCTGGTCCGCCGCCGTTCTCTCCGAGATTCCTGAATAGGCAAGCCTTGAAATGCGATTCAAGATCTGGCTAAGTTGTACTTTAAATGTCCTACCCGTTGCAACTCGTTCGTTGGTTCCTCATTTCGACGGAAAGCGAGTAATTCATTCAGCATTCCCTGTTTCCAAGACGCATTCAGTCGTTCTTGTCTTTTAAGTCGTCATTCATGTTCTTGGGCGATTAGAGGCGTTGCGGGCGGTATGAGCAGACGTGGCAACCATTTTCCTTTGTTTTGGAAGGGGATGGCGATGCGCGGCGAGGTTTCCTTGGTGGTACATACTTAATCTATACGTCAGTATAGCATTTGTTGCTGTCGTGTTCCCGACGTATGCACATAAGGCAAGACTTCACGATATGGGTTTCTCTTTTTTGGCTCCACCCCCTGCACGTTTCCTTTGTACCTGTATTTTTATCAGCGCTGTATGAGACGAAAAATGCAAAAAAGCTTTCCTGTCACATATAGAATGCCTGGGTATAACGTCGGGTATGATCCCCTAGCGTGGGAAAACAAATGGGACACGGTGCATAGAGCGCCCCTAGGGAGCAGAGGGGAGACAGTTCCGGTGACAGCAGGTCCAGTTGTTGCTGTGGGTCGGACCCACGCGTCAAACGATAATTATTCCCTCCCCGAGGAAAGGGGGCTTGGGACTCGGCAGAGGCCTGGACTGCCTGGGTCAAGCAGCCGGCCTCCGAGCATCTAGACCACAATCGAGATACAGTGTTGGCCGCCCGGATGGCATCCTATACAGGCAGGGTACCTAGCGCGAACCGATACCAGAGAGCGGAGGTTTCGAGGAGGCAACAATCGATGGCTGTGCTCGACCCACTGTGCTGCAAGTAGCACGTTATAAATACAACGAGATGGCCAACTCGCCTCGCTCACCAGATGAGGTTGATCAGACCAAACTCCTTTCTCCTCACACTTCATTCGTTTTTATACTCTCGTTCACCTCGTGCAAAGCTCTTAGCAACAAGAGTCATACACACAAACACATACACAGACAAACATCCACAGCCAACCCTATGAGAGGACTAACGAAGAAAGACAAAAGCACCCGCATCTACAAAACCACAAAACACACAGACAACATGATGATCATCGACCCACCCGAGTCCCGGCGCTCGTCAAAGTCGACGCTAAACTCCAGACTATCAGACCGCACCCCAGAGAAAGTACGGCTCCAGGAGGTCGAGCAGACGCTGCTGATCACGCTCTTCTGGAAGTCCCTCGATGCACAGCAGAAATCGCCCATCCTGGGCGACCAGTACGCGGAGAGGATCCTCGACCGGCTCGAGGACCAGGACCTCGAGGGCACGTACGGCACGGACGAGCGCTGGGTGCGCTACGTGGCCGGCCGGGCGAGGCAGCTAGACGAGTGGACCGAGGAGTTCCTGGCGCGACACCCGGACGAGCATGTCACGGTGCTGCACCTGGCGTGCGGGCTCGACGCGCGCGACCTGCGGGTCAAGCGGGACCCGGAGAAGGTCCGGTGGGTCGACGTCGACAGGCCGCTCGTGGCGAACCTGCGCGAGAGGATCTTCGTCGACGACCTGTGCGGGCTGGGCAGCGACCTGAGCAGCAGCCACAGCGGCTCACATGGTAGTGTCAGCGGCAGTGTCGGTGGATCCGGGAGCGGTTTTTACGAGGACTCGCTCCGCCCGCGTGGCGACTACTCCCTGCGCACCCTCAACGTCACCGAGGGGCGGTGGTACTCTGACATACCTGCCGACCGGCCTACACTCATCGTGGCCGAGGGCCTGTTCCCTTACCTGTCGCCCGAGGAGGCGGAGAAGGTGATCCGCGGCCTGCTGGACTACTTCGGCCGGGGCGAGCTGGTGTTCGACACGGTGGGCAGCCTGGCAGTGAACCACACCAAGAGGGCCAACGTGCTCAAGCCGAGCGGGAGCCGGTTCCAGTGGGGCGTGGACGACGCCAGGACGATACAGGACATACATCCTAAGCTGAGGCTCAAGGATGAGAAGAGGTGGTACCAGTTTATGGGGGTCGAGGGTGAGGTGTCGAAGGACACTGCGCCTCCGGTG
Organism: Cytospora leucostoma; assembly: GCA_003795295.1. Taxonomy (NCBI): domain Eukaryota; kingdom Fungi; phylum Ascomycota; class Sordariomycetes; order Diaporthales; family Cytosporaceae; genus Cytospora; species Cytospora leucostoma. The sequence continues at coordinate 468,103 of LKEB01000005.1, read as the reverse complement.
AGTTTACTCCTGTTCTACTACTTACTATTTTAGTGACATCGTGACTGACTGTTCTATAGTGGTTCGGCCCCAAGGCAATGGCGCTGGCTTCGCTTACGTCGTCCTTCAAAGATAACGGCCAGGTCCTCAGATTCGAGTTCTGAGAAGGGCCCCCGGGTGGAGATACCATCAACAATACATGCAATCCATCCTACTGTGCAAGGAAAACCACCGTGCATAAACTACCGACCGGCTCGACCCATCCTGGCTGCGACAGCAAGCTCGAACGATGTTGATCATCGAGCCTCGCCACAGATCGATCCAGCAGGCGTCAGACGCGGAACGGAAAAATACGCACTGATCCGTCCGGAATCCACACCCCAAAAAGAACACACAAAAACGGGGTGTTGTGGCTCCGCGGAGGTGGTGTGCATCAACGGATTTTACTACCAGCGGGGAGCAGATGCGCGTTATGCGTGTGTAATTTTACCCCGTTTGGTCCCGCGTAATTTGGAAGGGGGAGGGGGGGTCAGCGAAAATGACAGCGCGCGGAAGAGAGAGAGGAGCCACAATCGATCAGGGTCCAGATCCACTATACATACATGGCTAGTACACGGATGCTGAAGCAGATCCGCGTGATTGCGTGCGGGAAGGCAAGGGGAGAGAGATGGATATACCTATGGTGATAGCTACAGTACATATGAGGATACATATTAATGATATTATGATGATAATATGGGTGCTGCAATCACTGCATACAAGTCCACACGACCAACGCATTTGGTACATACTGTACATAGTTCAGCGGATACCGTGTATTATACTGTACAGTATGGTAGTAAACAGTGGAAAGTCGAAGGGGATAGGTAATGTGATCGTTATGAGATGCGTGTCAAAGATCTTGATCTTGAGGGTCCCGACATGCGTGGTTTCCAGTTTGTTTTCTTACTCGGCCAAGTATAAAAATAGATCATGGAGAAGAAGAAAACAAAAAGAGCATCCCCTCTCCCCACACGCACTATGTAGTCAGACACGGAAACTATCCTCGAAACTCATGATGGTTCGAGCTTTGAAGGTCCCAGTTTAAAAGTGCCCAAGTGTCACCAGAGTTCTAGTCAATACCTACCTACACCTATGTCGTTACTATGCAACCTCGTTGTGTCTGCGTAGTATCGACCATGCCTATCCATCGCAGACTATTGCCTCTCCTCTGATCTTTTGCGGAGAAAGAGTTCTGATTTTCGTCGTGACGTTGTCTTCCCACCGCGGTTCCTGAGCGACTGCGACGTGAAGGTGTAGTATCGTTGTAGTGCAGTGTAGTGTAGGTAGGTAGGTATGTGTATACTACACTATGCTGTACTGTGCCCATTCACCCCCCATCTGGGACCCGTCGCTTCGGTTCACCTAAAGCAATTAATTACCCACTTCCTTTTCATCATTTCCGGCACAACCTCGTTAAGCCGATGATACGTTGCAAGGTAGATACCCCCCGTCCCGTCCTTCATTGATCTGCCAAGGCGGTCGGGCCGGACACGGCTTCTACATAATTATCTGGTCCTCCTCGGGAACAGTATACGCGAGGTTTGGTAAAGAAGCCCTACACTAGACTATCGTTTAGAGCACCCAGCGCTTGCTCGTCCATGTGATTCGTATGCATGTACATACCGGTATGTAACCACCTCGGTATCTAGCACACATGCATGCGTTCAAATAGAATACATACATACATACATGTTCCGGCCTGGCCAAATACGGTAGCATAGGTGACAAATAAGAGAAAACGAGGGCGGGTCCGAACGCCCGCCTGGTCAGCCGGTGAACACGCGTTGATCACCGCTGATGAGTGCCCGTTCCCATTATATTCCTATTCCCCACCTCACCTCGACTCAGGGGTGGGTCCCCACGATATGTACACTAGGTACATATGCAGTCAGTCAATGCAGTGCGGTGCCGGTGCAGTGTGATGGGTGGGTATATAGTGGGGTCCCATCGAACGGCAGCCGAGGTGGGTGGGGCGCATCCTCTCCCATCCTTTCTCCCTCCCAACCAGGGGTCCCAGGAGAGGATCGAGAAAGTGGATGGGGATGGGGATGGATGGATATGGATGGTTGGGCGGGATGGAGGGTGACAGGGCATCGGTAACCGAACGAACGACCTCAGGACCAGACTTTTTTTCTTCTTCTTCTTTTCGGGTTTGAAAGTGGTAACAGGATCTCGTGTCTGGTGAAGGGGAGGGTCGTCCCCTCGCGGTGATCTTGCAGATGCCGAGATTCCCCTTGAACATGGTCGTGTGTTCCCGGGGGGTCGCCTCGCGTGCGTGCGTGTACGTGTGTGTATGCGTGTGCATGTGCGTTACTTTGGTTCCGTACCCGGCATCCTGGGTAATGTCTCGAAGTGCCTGTCACAACACACACACACACACACACTCTCTCTCTCTCTCTCTCTCTGCGGCAGTACGGTAGTATTGTATGGTAGACTACTACCGGTAAATAGTCTACAGTAGGCGTCTCGAGCGGCTACTACATTATGTTGCACCGACACTACCCACCTGTTGCATTGAGTTCTTTTGCCTGTTATGGCGCCAGTGCTACGGTACTTGTACCGTATCTGCAAATCAACGGCGACTAATGACACCCTGCTCTTGAGTTACGGTACATACGGGGGAGGAGGATGGGCCGGTGTCAAACCCCGCGTGGCGTTTGTCACCCTGTTCTTCTGGATATCCACTTGGTCACTATTCAGCCTGTCGGTATCAAAGAGTGGCTTTGCCAAGGGAAAGCGAGATCCCGGGCTCTGCTCGATCTAGACCCGGCTCTCATCCGATGACCTTGGTTAGCAGAGCCTCATACTCCGGGGAGGCAAGGATATGATACGATAAAAATGTAAGACCGCCCCGGACTTCGCTCTTACGAGTGGAGAATAGCTTTTGTGATGGGCTGTTTTTGTACGATACGTAGATACGAGCCTTCCCTTCCTCTGCAATTGTAAGTCAGTCAGTCGATCAGTCAGTCAGTCAGTCAGTCAGTCAGCCTGTCAGCCTGTTGGACGACTCAGGAGACTTCAATTTGGCATATGATCTCTCTCGTAGCGTTATTCTATATCTCCACGTGAGGTCATCCCCTAGTCACAATCCATCATCAGCCCTGGTTGTCCGGTAGACCGCATCCACAACGTATACATAGTGTGAACCCCAGATCGCTTATCCCCACAGCCGCCATGACTCCTCCCAGGCCTCCCGGGCCTCCTTTCCCCCCTCCCTTAGGCCCGATCGTTCCCCAGACCAGCCAGACCAGAACGATCCAGGACCGCCTCATCGAGGCCATCCACTACCTACCGTAGTCACCCCACCTCCCCCTCCCCAGGGTCGACGTTGGGATCAGGGCGCCACGAGCATGACTCCACCGACTACCCGTGAGAGGGAAGATCATCCCTAGGCGCCGCTGCCGCTGCCGCTGCCGGCGCCGCCTTGACCCGCAGTATACTGGGGGTGGCCGCCGAGGGCGTAATCATCGCGGCTGCTTCGTCAATGAGTTGAGCCGAGCCCGTTTGACTCGCCGCCGGAGCTGCGCAACAACCCGCCGCGGTCCGGCCCGCCCTCGGTCCGGCCCATCACCACAACTACACCACTACACACTACCAATTCATCCACGTCGTCTTCTCATGAAAGAGCTCCCTTGCCATCGACGACCGAGGTCCAATCTCTCTGAGTTAACCGCTGAGAACTCTTGACGATGACCGTCTGCTCTGGTACCGCGGCGACATGGGAGACGCTGGCGGACTGGCTCTCCCGGGCTCTCTCTCTTTCCCCAATGATGAGGTAGCCAAGGCCCGCCGCAGTCCTACCCGCGCGCAGCTGTCGCGACGTCGTCATGGCCTCGGCGAGGGGTTAGCCGACGTATCGTAGGATATAGGGTGGCTTATCGATAGGCGGCATCACGTAGCCCCGGGTATAGGTATAAGTATAGCATATTGGCATGACATGGGAGAAGATCATACAGTCTCATGAAGGGAGGCATTGGAGGGCTAGTCAACCTTCGCCGAACAGACTGACATCAAGAGCGTCTCGCTTGCTACACAACTCGCCACAGCTGAAGCAAGTACAAGGGAGGCGTAAACTTGTTTGAAACCACTCGAGATGGCGGTGCGACGTGGTCCATGAAGTATGGCACCTTCCATTCCTTGCTGGCCTGCTCGAGAACACAACAGACTAGACTCGTCTTCCCCGCCTAGCACTTCAGAGGCGAATCGTGATATCAAGGATTGGTATTGGCATCCATTGTGCGGCCCAACGCCGAAGTGACAACCGTCTTGACACCTGTGAAACGGAGCCAGGAAAAGGGATGTCACCAGTGTGATAAACAGTGGGACGAAGCCAACAAGTACTCAGATATCACGCGTGCAATTCCCTTTATTTTGCGACAATCTCATAACAGCAACAACGCAGCATTCGATTCTCACACTTTCGTGGCGCACAGAGCCCCCGCCCGTCTATGTAAGAAGCCGTAATCCCACCAGCCCACATGAAATACACGCTGTGTCTGGCAGCGGGGTGGAATACAACGACTGCATGGGGGACGTGAATGATGGACATCCCCCCTCCCCAAACTGCCGCTGTACGCTCGCCCCGCCACCGATTACATGAAAGTAGACCAACCCTATCCCAAATGGATGTCCCACGCTTGGGCTAGCCAGCCCATCTGAAGCCCATGCTCCCACCGTCTTTGCAAACACTGAACGCCTGTCTCGATACACATGTTCAGAGATGGCTCTCTGTAAGGAAAAGTGATAGAGATGCCGGGTAATATTGATGGATGGATACGGAGGAAAAAGAACAAAAGTTGTTGCACAGTATTGGAGGAAGACCAGTCAAGAATGCATTTTTCGAAGGTACGTAAGCTTGGCACGTCACCAGCTTCGAGCCTGGCTGTCCTTCTTCAGCGTTCGCCATATCAACAGCCGTATACGCGTGTCGTCATCGAGCAGCCCTGAACCTCGTATGTTGACAGAGCTCTCATCGTTGTCGTAAGGGACAGAATATAGAAGGAAGCTGATTCGTTCGCCGATAACAATGCCCGTGTTATGCCCTTGCCAAGATCCGAAGCAGACCGAACGATTAGAAGGGGTATGATGGAGCCTTGACAGCCTTGGTATCCGCCGAGACAGAGCCTGACCTTTGGGGGGCCCAACCTGGTATATGAGATGTAGATGTATTGCCGCAATCCAGCCGTGTTTGTCCCACGCCACGTGGTGTGGAGCCTCCTGACAGATGGAAAAAGCCAAACCAAACCCAATCTTCCAGTTTTCGCTTCAGCTTTTGAGAATCGCAATTGGTATGTGACGCTGAACGAGTCGAAATGCTTTTTTTACTCTCTTTTGTTTTGCTGGCCTTTTCTTCTGCCGTCTTTGCTCCTCGTAACCATATCTTGTTTAATCCGGAGAAAGTCGCACGACATGAAAGAAGCGGTGCGACGCCCGACAAGGTAACAGGGATGTCCTGCGTCATGGACAACCATCACGAATGCGAAATCCCAAACTCCGTACACTTGCCCCTGAAAATGCGTGGCCTCCTGAGAAAGAACGTCGTCACCCATGTCAGTGCACGGTTTTCCAATACGCCTTTCCACTGAATATCAGATTTCATGATCATAGATAAGAGCCGAAGGCCCTGTACTAGATCATCGTATTCGCGTGATATGGAGCAGGACCGAAGCACTCGTCTCGAGGAGAGGAGGACATGGAGAAGGGGACCGAGTAAACTCCTTCCATGTCGTGCTTGCTGAAAATGCAGAGGGGAATCTTGTGTCATAAGAAGTGCGTCATCAACCCAGCGCGCAACCATCGCGCAATCCAATAAGGTGCAGCCCATGCCATCGTGGTGTGAACCAAGGAAATGAAACCATCAAGGGGGGAAAAGAGCAAACATGAAGTGTATAGCAAGTATTGGAGTAGAACATGATGAAATAAAGATGATCCAGGAGCAGTCCCACCGCTCGTTCCACTCCCCCGAGCGTTGTTCGATGCATTACGGTACCCGCGGACATTAGAATTGACCTCGCCTATAAGTGCCAAAAGTGGCCGAACCATTAGGAGGCAAAGGTGGAGAGGCAACGCTGCTTGGAGGAGGGGACATGGTAGAGCTGAAGTAGCCGTTTGAGCCCCATGTATTACTCCCAAAACCGGATAGGCCGTTGCCGAAGGACAGTGAAGAGTTTCCCGTGCCATTGGGGACCGTTGAGGGCGGGTAGGACGAGCTCCCGTTTGCCACATTTGAACCATTCGGCATGGAAGACGCCGAGTAGGGCCCGGTTGCCCGAGTTGTACTCAGCCCCGGAGGCGCGGCGAGACCAGGCGGAGGGCCGGCGGGTGTGAAGCCGGTCGCGGAAGGACCCAAGAGACCGTTGGGTCCACCGAGGGGACCCGACGGCCCCTGTCCGGGTGGCTGAGGCGTGCGGACACCCAGAGGGTTCTTGGAGAAACTCAGGCGGATGCCGCCCTTGACACTGTTGGTGAGCTGTATGCCGTAGAGGTCGTGAAGAGCTTTGGTTGCGAAAGACACGTCTTCGAATTCGACGAAGCACATCGGCCCATTACTCTTGGCCCGGAAGCACAAGCGCTTGTAACCGCGCTGTCTCGAGAAGATGGCCTTGAGTTCGTCCTCCGAGGTTCCCATTGGCAGGTTGCCAACATAAAGCGTGTTGCAAGGAGGATTCTGGTCGGCAGGATTCGCAGGAGGTGGTGCATGCGTACGCCATCCCAAAGAGTTCATTGGGTAGTTCCCGCCCGTACCATTGATGGAACCAGGTGACATGGGTGTCGGGTGAGCAGTTATCGGTTGGTACATACCCGAGTGTCCACGCTGAGAAGTGGATGCACCGTTGGTCGTACCGGTGTTCAGGGACAGAGACGACATGCCCGGCAGGATGGAAATATGCGGGGCCGTCGCTCGACGCTGTGCCGTAACAGGCCCATTCTCACCAAAGGCACGGGGCAGACTGAGGATGTCGCCTGTGTCATCGTCGTCTGTCGCATCATTGATCAGGCTCTTGCCAGAGATGCGAGGCTGCTCGCTGAATTTGTTCCCGATGGGCGACTGCGGAGAAAAGAGAGGATTGTAGTGGTAACCTGCTGGCTTTGCGCTGCCGAAATCACTGGTGACGTAGTTACCATTGATTGGGGGCGATGTCTTCTCAATAGGCGAGAAAGGACCGTCGAACCGAGGTGGCTGCGTTGCCGCCGTGGCAGGCGAGGTTGCCGAGGAGGCTCCGCTGGATGAAGGACCCGAAGCGCGTCCTCGTGGGTTCAGATGGTCGACAAGCATACCCTTCTTTCCATTAAGTATCCTCTTGGCCTCCTGTGCACCATCTAGAGACTTGAATCGCAGGATGGCGGAGGGCCAGTTCGCCTCGTCTTCTGTTGTAGGGACCATCATGTCGACGTCAACCAGCTCATCGGAGAAGGTGCACATGATCCGCAGCTGTTCCTCGGTTGTGTCGGGTTGTAGTCGACGAACAATAACGGCATAGTCGATGGCGGCTGGGCGAGCACCGATGGGGTTCGGCGCATCTCGCTCTGAGGAATATGGAAAGGATTGAGGATATGCGGATTGCGCTGAACCAGGCGGGCCGATGGGTTGAGGCGGCGGGTAGTAGACAGAGGCTGCCATGGAGGCGGTGGTCGGGGGCGCGACAGCGGTCACGGCCGTATTCGAGATCGAGGTTGTGATTGGGTTCGGGGCGGGTGCGTAAGAGCTTGTGCGATTACCTGTCAAGGACAGCGAGGTTGAAGGGTATGACGATGAGGAGGTTTGCGACTGGGACAGTGATTGCGACCGTTGTCCGGAAAGGGACGCGCCTGAGGAGGCGGCGGGATTGCTTGGATCTCCGTACATGAGTCGCAATGCATGCGGCGGCAGCCCTACCGGACCCTGTGGGAAAACGACGACAGTGGGCGATGATCGCGCTGATCGAATCAGATTGTGAGAGGGTGAAATGTGGAGAGGATGGCGCCTGATCCGAGTTGCGAGGTCAAGGTTGTTTTGTTCCTCTCCTGGCGAGCCGTGGAACGGAACAAGCAGAATTCCTAACTTTCGGGGGAGGAAACTGGGGCCTCCCTCGGGCCAAGACGCGCTTGAGATAGGAAACACGATGGTGGACCGCGGCGCTGTTGTGGGTCGCAATGAGACAGTGCGCGTGGAGGAATGCAGCGAATAAAATAGTGCGGTGGAGGTCTCGCGGAAGAGATTGTCGGGAGAAAATGCGGATTGTCGAGAGTGGGAAAGCAGATGGCGGGAGAAAGAATGTGTGGTGTTTGAGCGTCGAGTGGAAGGGAGCAGGAATTTGGCGGGATGGGGGTAGGTACGGTACCGCAGCACAGAAGGTGGGAAAGTCGTAGGTCCAAGTGGATATCCTACCCGGTAAGGTTTGATTGACCGATTGATTGACTTGAGTGATTGATTGCTTGAATGATGCTGGCAGGCTGGCAAGCCGGGCGTGGATGTTGGGATGTGGGTGTGGAGGGAGCGGGTTCCAGACAGGGTCGGTCGGTAGGGCCTGGACCTGGATTTTTGTGGGCGACTTGGGATTGAGACCTGGATTGAGACCTTGGATTGAGACCTGCCCAGGGGTGGGCCTTGGAGTGGGCCTTGCGTGCGAAGTGACGGATTGACGGATACCAAAGCTTGTGATGGATGGAGCTGTGCTGTTGTGCACTGCTGTGCTTGATCTGGCAATTGGCTCAGGGGCACTGGGAATTCGAAGACTGGATAATGGAGAAATGGAAAATGGAAAATGGTAAATGGACAGCCGAGGACTGGAAAACCCGAGAGACTGCGAAAGTCGGGAAACGGGAATTGAGAGAGGGGGTGCTGCACAATTGGGAGACTGGAGTTGGGGGAGGAGGGGTCCTAAATGGAGGGAAGGACGGCGTGCTAGTCGACATGTACAGAAAGCACACTACCGCAATAAATCTTGGGGATGGGGCGCCCAAGGTCGTGCACTGACAAGTCTTGCCTGGTCCGGCACCTGAGCTCTGAGGTAAGAGCTCCTAATAGCCGCTTCCCGATGTTAGCAATGCTACATACTCCAGACCTAAGGGTGCTAGGCTGGGTAGGTAGTAGGTTCGACACCACCAGACACCAACCATCCGACACAGACCCTTGAGGCACACCTGGGCACAGACTGGTAAGAAGAATGGCTCACCTTGATCAATCCCGATATTATCGATCGGTATAATTATCGTGTGACACAGTACCCGATACCGAGATAGTTGCGTCGCTTGGACCTTGGGGGGCGTATCAATACGGCACTGAAGATGATGACTGGTAATCATTGACCGAAGCGAGGATGACGATCAGTATGTTGGGAGGTTCGAGATGCATTGCATGTTTCCGCGCACCGTTGTGTGTACCTTTGGATGTCACGTCTCGTCTGGTCTAATGCAATGCGATATGCGATGCGATGCGATGCGATGCGATGCGACGATGTGGGCGTCTTGGATGGAGAAGAGACTCGAGCAAAAGATCGACTAGGAGGGGGGGAGGGAAGAAGGAGGAGGGAGGGGTAGGGGTGGGGGTGGGGAATGGAGGCGATAGGGCGCGCGGGGGGGGGGCTACGGACTATGGACTACGGGCTACTATGGTATAGACGATGGGCGATGGACGATACGACAGACAATACGATGGACGGCGGGTGATTGATGAAGTACATGGATATGGGACTTGCATGTCGCATTGTGGGATGTGGGATGGTGCAGCACCTGTATGTACTCTGAGTAGGACCTTCAAGGCTGCCCAGGTGTTTATGTTGTTGCTGCCGCCTCTCCTACCGTACTTCTGCCTGCTGCCAGCCTGCCTGCCTTAACTGCCTACCTCTTTGCTGCATGCTTCTTGCTGCTTGCTTCCTGCTTCTGTTTATGATGCTGGCGACACGGGTGACAGCTTTTGCCAATGCAGACCGAGCTAGCGTACCTGTTAGCGCAGGTAGCCCTGCATACAATATGGGTCGAGATCGGCAGTCTGGCCAATGAAACTTCAGAGGCGCACCAGTTGACCTGCATGAGCGGTGGATCCCGGGTTCCAGACCGGGTGCCTGCTTATGTCATCTATCAACCTTGGAACCTTGAATGCAGCGTCCAGATGTCTCCAGATGTGAGCGTGTATGCGACACGGTCCGCCTTGAGACCGCCTTGAGACCACCTCGACGGTACAAGATACTAAAGATAACGTGACTCGTACTTCATACATGTCTCGCTGCTGACGATGGATCTCGTCCAGGATAGCGGCAATCCTCTGTGATCACCTAGATACTTATACGGGGCGTAAGCTATCCATCAAGCCCTCGAACTCCTACGTCAAAGCTTCATCGTCATAGTTAACCCGAGATTCATATGGCACTGTGTACTATTCACATCGGAAAATCATGTGTCCACCTTACCTAGGTACCTAGGTACCATAGTAGAACTGAGCAGGCGTTCACGATCTACTCTATACGGGATTATCTAGGTGCGGTTTCTGGACCTACATCAGGTACCTGAGCGGGTGTGGGTACCGGTATCCAGAGAGTCATCAATGTAACTGCGGCACGCTATCGGCCCAATCAGACCTCTTTCCAGTTTCTGAAGCAGAAGCAGGGAATCCTTGTCGGCCGCCCAGTGCCGTAACACCTTGCATCAGGAGCTACTCCACGTCTTTTGCTTGGCTGAATGGGTATCGAAACAACTCGAGACATTTCGAGGAATATTTGCAGGTAGCCAGCCCTCGGACGGATACGGACTTGAGGGGAAATTGAAGAAATTACCCTTATCGCATTGTAGAATCTTCTGTCGTCAGAATTCTGCGTTTGTGCGCATAGCGTTTGTGCGCATAGTGGCTTACGCCTTTCATCAGAGGCCCGTCTCAGATGAGCATCATGGCGCCTTCCCCTAGCGAGACGAATAGAACAGGGCGGATCAAATCATGCGGCCATGCGCGCCATTGTGAGCATTGGGCCTCAAGCACCAGTCGGGGAGTACCTTGCCTGCTTGCCACACCTTCAGCCTTCCGGCGACGAGCAAGTTGACAGGGCTAGTTACCCACTACCACAGTACCAGAGAAGTGATGCGTCGCATCGTTGGAACAATGGGAAGTGCAACAAAGGGACGCGGGGCGTGGGGCGGGGATTAAGTTTTGCAGCCTCGTGTTGATTCGCTCATCCGTCTCTGCACAAACGGCAAAGGGGGTTAGCAGTGCGTAGCCCGCGTGGAAAGGAGGGTTAGATCAGGGGACCGGTGAGACGCATGCGCGCGACAGGTAATTTGAAGTAACCCAAGGACAGGCGGGAGCCTCGTTGGGAGGCACACCCCCACACACATAACCACATAACGGCTTGCCTACCTGCCTATATGTGCTGATGTAGGTAGACCTATGTAGGCACTATGAACGTCACTCTTCACCAAAGTACCTCATCAGTATTCCTGCCCTGGCCTGTTTCTTGGGATGTCTGTCGTTCACGACACCATTACGGCACGCCTTGCGAATGACAAAACATCAGCAAGGCCACGGCGTCCTACCATCTATCAGTGGGTGCCCCAGGTGGCCAGGCGCCTCGTACTCGAGTACCTGGTATAAGTCCACACAAGTACCCAGGTATCAACCTTGCAAAACAACTGGCTCTCTCACTCTTCGAACTTCAGAGGTCGAGGCATCAATCTGGAGCGCACATGTGATTTAGGAAGTGGACCCCCGCGCAGGGCGGATATGGGGCCGCTGTAGTACATGTACAGTCAACTGCCCAGGTGGTGGTATACATCAATACTGTGACATGACACCCTGCGACACGCTGACGCGGTACAACTTGGAATGCCACGCAATGAACAAACGAACAAATGAACATCTTGATAGAGTCATCCATGGATTGGTCTGACCACAGTTGGTGTACCTAGGTAGGTACCTAAGTAAGGTGCAATAGAGCATGATCGGAGGCCGGGGTAATCATGATTGAGCGACCGAGGTACCGGTTGACGGGTCCCATTCGTACACATACCCAGGGCTACCTAGGTGCCTAGTACCACGCTTCGGCGCGTGAATGGACAGGGCCAATTGCCCAGCTCGGCCTAGCGTCGAGCTTGTCAAGCAACGAACCGTGCACACCTCCCGTGTCAGCGTTCCACATGCCCGTGCCCCCTGCCCCGCCAGGCCCACCTACCTGCCTCGGGTTGAAATCCCGGTACGGGGAGGTACGGGGTGGGGGAAGGGGAGTCTCCATTGGGGGGGTACGGTACACAATCTAATCTGACCCCTTGAACCGTGCGTGCATCAGCGCGTCTCCATCTTGCTCCACTCCTGCCAGCTTTCCCCCAGGTCGATCGGTTTCGTTTGGTGCCATCTCATCTGCCCGATGTTTATCCTCTTGGCTACCAAGGGTTCCTTCTGTCTCCCGATATATCTTTCTCGGCAGGATTTCTTCTCCCCGATGACCCTCTCCCTACTAATTCATGTGCCCAGATGTCTCATGTCTTGGCGACACATCGATATCTATCCGAGTGGCCCACGGCACCGAGCTTCTCCTGGTGCAGAAGTGTCACGCCAATCTCACGTACATACTATGTACCTATCGGTGGACGAAGCCAAGCCTTGCTCTTGAATCTTGGAACCTCAACAGCCCTTCGACATCAGCCGCATATGTACACGTGACAGTGAACAGTGACAGGATCGGGAGATCTGACTGTCGAGCCTGTCAAGCCTGTCAAGCCCCTCATGCAAGCCGTTTCTCCAACCTCGGGAGATCTGGGCAATCTAGACTACAGTATCAGTGACTGCACCAGCCTGGCTTGAAGGTGACGATCAGATGCCTATTCGGTATGTTTTCACAACATATCTAGATCGTGCAGCCTCGGATCATACCCCTTACAAACAAAGCAGCCTACACTATTACGGGAGCTACAGTACTGTACCTACACATCTCGGATCATTCGGCAGACTGTCTCATCTTTCCGATGCTGGCCATGCAATATGATATATGGTAAATCATGCTCCCGCCCCTCCAACACAGAGACGCAATGTCCCGTGTGGAATTGGAAAACCCGTCGTCTTTTTGTGTTTCATATCCCATATGACTCTTGCCCGCGTACTGTAACGGTCAAAAAAGTGACCAGTCAGCAGTTTTTGTTCGCAATTCGCGCATAAGCCGGGCCCTCAAAACCATTGGTCCTCTCAAGCGGAAGCCTAACGGCGGGCCGCAGCGGTAGACTGAACATCCGATATTGTCCGTGTCTCCTCTTAACGACGACTTCATCGCGAGCCACGCAATCCAAGTGATCCAGCACCGTTCTCCGGCAGGCTAGAGATCATCGATGAGTCGCAAGAGCACTGCATGTTGCCGACATTGAGGATTGTTATTGGCCTAATCAAACATCATCCGGATCACCAGTACGGCCTCGGAGGATTATTATCACTGGCATTGATCGTCCCGGGATACCCAGTCGCTCAGTTGACCCGAAACTCCAGTGAGTCTCCCGTCCGCTGATCCTGCATGTATCTGGTATATCAGGTCGGTCTCACTTCACCTGCCCAGGCTCGACTTGCACAGACTCCTCTCTCATTTGCTCTCCCATCTCTAGCTGGGCCCATGTCGACGTCGATAGGCTCGGCGTTGCTATGTACACCCTATATTCAGCAAATTGAGTTCGTTGGACTGCGTACAACAACGCCTTCCATTGCTGCAGCACGCTACTGCACTATGCATCTGCTGCTGCTTGCTTCCGGCCAGGTTATTCGACGTTTTCAAGATCAGGAGGCCGCTGAAACCATCCTAAGTTGCGCGAAATGGAGACGGTTGCGGTGAGTGGCATTATACACTTCTCCCAGTACATGTGATGGCCCACTCCATACCTATCACAGCTGCTTTACAAACCCTGTATTCAGCTCAGTATGACCCTCGTGCTTGAATTTCGGGCTTTTTCTTTTGGTGTTTTGGGTATAAAACAAGCCACGTAGATCACAGTATACCAGGAGGACTATGCGGCACAGCGGATCAGAAGCATGGGACTTCCCTTTATCTGATTGTTTCCACTCTACTTCTCTACCAGCCTTGCCAACTAGTCTTGCTACCCTGTGATGGACCCCGAGTCTCCGATTACGACCTTTCATACCACTTCCTGTTGTAGGAGTAGCGAGGATCCCTACAATATATCGTACAGCCGGGCACACGAGAGGCCTGCATGCCAGCAATTCCGGCTGGAGCTTTGAAAAGTCATAGTCTCCCTAGGAGGTCATCAGTCAACGGCATAAAACACAGGCAGCGCCGTACGTGCCTTATCATGCAGTGTCTCTTGCACGTACTGGTATGATAGATTGACAACCACAGAGTCACGTCTTTTTCGAGCTTGATCTCGTGGCCCAGCGGTTCGAAGCCTTTTCCCCGGCAAGCACCATCTTTATGTTGTGGGGTGAAATGCGGATTCAGATGATTCGGTCACTTACTGTCTAAGATGCCACGGGCGAATTTATCCGTTTCTGCCACACAGCCAAAGCTTTCCAAGGGACTCGATCAACTAGTTGTGTCGATCGTGCTGGGCCGCTGGAGATTTACCGCTGTTCCTCCTCAATAGATTACTTTGCTTTGGTGAGACGGTCTCCGAGGAGCCGGGCAAACGACCGCTGCGGACAGATGATCACTAGTATTCCTCAGTATGACCTCGCGTTGCTTCCCATTCTCCATATTACGTGACGACTTAATTCTATTTGCCCGGATGCTGTATGTGGCACTATTGTTCGTGCACCTCCTTCTACCGGCAGATGCCTTTGGTGTGACTCGGGATCCGCCCAAACCTTGCACAGCGCTAGGAAGTCTTCAGCCGTATAAAGATCCATCGCTCCGTCCCCAACGATTCGAGACCAATATCGAGACGAGGCCGGACTTTGCTGACAAGTTTGATGAGGGACCCTGCACCAATTCTACCGCAATTCATATATATATTCCAGACCATTGCGCGCTACGACTGAATCCGGTTCCGTGGCTTTATATTCAGATACAACTTGCCCAGCAGATACGATTTGTCTCTAGATCTAACTTTGAACGAAGACAATGTTTGCCATACCCGGAATGAGACGAAAAGGCGAGGGATGAGGCCGAGGCGTGCATTAAGGACGGTCATTCTCATCAACATGGACAAACACGCACACCGCCTCTCGGCCCAGGATGATTGCATGTTCAGACGATGGTTGTTGAATTGGTGAGAGTATTGGGGAGGGGGGAAGGCCTGTCAATATCGCACCAGATCGCGGCGGACGCTCCAATAGTTCTGTCCTTGCCCAGTCTGCGACGGACCCGTCGCTTGCCTCTAATCGGGGTGCAAATCTACCGAATACACTACCCATATATACACTCACGCTCAGGGAGGGCCAAGTTGGAGAATAATTCCATTTATTGCTTGCGGTATTTCCCATAGGGTAACGTGGAAGACATTCAACTCTCGAACAAAGGACTATACGTCCGCGAACCAACGGCACCATGAGATAGAGATTACTAGGGCATAACCCAACAACAGCACCGAAATCACACAACAAAGCCATTAGCCAACCCTGGAGACCGAGCAGGACCTAGACACCCTCCCAAGAGCCCTCGCCAACCAGGATCATTACAAAGAACCGACACATGGCGCAACAACCACCCCCAGGTCCACTAATATTCCACCCCCGCCCCCGTCATTACCATCGTCACCACCACCATCACAACCGCCACACCGACCCATACCTGTCATCTTCGTCCTGTTCCACCACCACCACCACCTCATCCAGCGACGACACCTCCATCTACCATACCCACCACCCCGGACGGCTATCACGAAACCGCTGGCGCTGGTCGTGGCCCCCCTTGACCTTGGGGTACCCCACGCTGGTCAGGGGCCCTGCCGCCGTTATCGCGTGTCCACAGCCACAGCAGCCGCGACAGTACGGCTACCGCCGCTTCCACTACCAGGGCGGCGGCGGCGGCGGCCGGGGAAGGGGCCACCATCACCACCACAATCATACCCATCATTGCCATCGGCGGGGACGCCCCGATCGGCGAGAGCAATGTATCCTCACGAGGTGCTGCCGCTGGTTACTCGGGGACCCGCCCGGGTGGCGGTACAGGTATAGCTGCGATGGTGATTGTTGTTGTGTTTCCGGGACGGCGAGCCCGACGAGGCACTGTGAGGATGAGTACTGGGGATCTGGGGTATGTAGGCACCCCTATTTCTTTTCTTGCCCCCCTCCTGGTCCTCGATTGCTTGTTTCCTGCTAAGAAGAGTTCAGTGTGAGGATGGAGGGGGGACGCTGGGAAGAAAATCATTAGACGGGTTGATCAGATATGTATGTACCTTGCTGACCGGAAAGATCTAACATGAAGCGTGCCACCACCAACACCAACACCAGCAACTGGGCCTATGGCCCCGACGGCTGGCACAACTCCTCAAACTCCCCATGGCGCTACGGCGGCCCGAGCGGCGGGAGCCGTGCGGGTTACCCCGACGTTGGACCCGGCGGTACCATCGAGGAGATTGAGGAAGGCAGGACCTCCCCACCAGCTCTCGCCAACCCGGCACTCCCCGTCACCGCCGGTGTCCTTGCTTGTCGTGGCTCGGCAATGCATCAGCAGCAGCAGCAGCAGCATAATCACTACCACCTGGGTGACGGCCACGGTGGCGGCCGCGGCCGGCGGCGGCGAGATCGGTACGGCGCGCCACTCGACTACGATTATACCTGCTCGGGTGGGGAAGAGAACGCGGCGAGCAGGCAGGTGGGAGCAGGAGCAGGAGCAGGAGCAAGAGCAGGGCTGCTGCTGAAGAGGGAGATCGAGGCTTTGAGGAAGGATCTGAGTAGATTGACAACAGCGACTGATCGAGAGGGTAGGAAGGTAGCATTCAGGAGGTCGGAGAAAAAGGGCAAGGGGGATGGTGGCGGCTCCGGTGCTAAGGCTGTTGATGGAGAGGGAGGGGATGGCGGTGGTCAGAGACAGACATCGCCTTCGGCTGGTAACAATAACAACATTACCTTTGGCAGCCCGACCAATACGGATGACCGCGATAGCGAAGACGAGGAGGAGGACAATGACCGGGATGACAATGACGATCATGGTACTGATGACGACGATGATTTACGTTCGAAGCGGGCGAGGGCTGGTGGCCAAGACGTAAGAGCCAGGGGAGCTGATTCACCGGACTGATTGCTAGATGTTTGAAACTAGACACCTCGAGGTGTCTGCTCGCAGTACAATTGAATTAAATACCCACGCGGTGACTTGCCTAGATAACGCTCTCCCTCTCTCTAGTCTACATCTACTGTGTTGGCTTCCAGCGCATGTTAATCTGCTTCCTCCGAATCTGTCCATCATAGTCAGTCCTCCATCACAATAGTCAAGATACAAAAGTCCATGGGGGATGAAGACTCACAATTGGTCCCAACACCATAACACCTGCAGTCAGTGCCAGCACCGTCCCGACCAGGGAGATCTTGTCGAAGCCCTTGCCGAGGATGTCAAACACGAAGCTCGGGGCGACCCGCGTGCCGAACACGTCGATGCCGTAAGCGAACACGAGGCTCGTGCTCTCCACGATCGCCGGCGCCGTGATGATCTCCTGGACGCCGAGGACGTTCCGCTCGTGCGTGATGACGAACTTGGGGTCGATCTCGATGGCCGGCTGGTACTTGGCCAGGCCTTCCTCGATCTCCAGGGCGTTCGGGTCACGGCCCACGACCCTGCGAGGCTCGAGGACGTGGCGGGGGATGCCGAAGATGCCGTAGGTCTCGGGAAGGTAGGCAAGCAGTTGGCGGGTGGTGATGCCCTGCCTGGTCTCGGTGACTGCCAGCGCGGTGATGGGGGCCGCAACGATGTAGGTCTGCGACACAACAAACGGTAGCGCGGGCCCCGTGGGGAGATCGATGGGTTTCAGGGACGAGAAATTGGCAGATTCTCCTAGGGGGCCGCGATCATTTGCCAGCTCCGACTCGTACAGGTCAGAGATGACTATTTGGTAGCCCTTCAGGGACCGGTTGGGGTTGTCCCTGAGCGCGTATTCGCCGAAGAATGTGCAGGCGGACCAGTTCTCGGACAGGGCGCAGCGGACAGGCTTGCTTGTGTCGACGCCTTCATACGTTGCGGTCGATAGAATGTCCCCAGACACAGTGTCTAGCAGATACGTGGTAAGGGTTGAAGCCTCGTCATTCGCAGTAGCAACAACGATTGTGTTGGGGTTCAAGTACTTGTACTTGACTCGTCGATCTCCCAGGACACGACCAATCGAGGCGACAGGGTCGTGACGCGATCGGGTAGCAGTATTGATGATGTGCTCTGAACTGGGCGGCGAGAAGGTCCAGGCGGTCCTGTTATGAGCTTCCTCGTCTTTGACGACGAAGTTCAATCCAATGAGTTCACCGCTGCCGCCCTTGACGACGACCGTCTGCTTTGGTAGCCATTCCGCTGGTAATTCATCCACCTTCCCGTCAGTACCCACAGACAGCAGGAACTCCCCAGAAGGAGTGGTCACCTGAGCAGTGCTCTGAACGGGGGGCCAGTCTCCTGGTGGCAACTTGTCAATCACCTTGCCGGTGTCCACGCTGAGGATGACGTGTTCGCCCCCGGCGCCACGAATGGCGACAGAGCCTGTGGCATCATCAACATCTATGCCCTTGACATCCCAAGTCTCTTCGGCTGCGATGTCGAAGGCCTTTTGAGTCCATAGCACCTTGCCATGGTCTCCGGCATCGAGAGCATAGACCCTGCCGCGACGAGTAGCCATGATGACGAGCTTGTTGAATCCAAAGCTGTCTCGAGCGAGACCCTCCTTCTTCGAACTCTCGGTGCCAAATATGCTATCCAGGAAACGCTGTGGGATCGAAGCCAAGTAGTCCGGGAGGTACTGCAGATCATCAAAGTGCCTCGTCACCCGATGGATGTAAGCAGACAGAGGGTTACCATGCGCCTCCTCCTCGAGGGACTTGACCAGGTCTTCCGACTCGGGTATCTCGGCCCAAGTGGCAGCCACGGCCGCACTCAGACCTTCGGGACGAGACCAGCCCAACTCGCCGTTCCGCTGCAGCACCCAATCGTCGGCGTCTGTCACGACAGCGTATCGGACAGCAAAGTCATCGCCAGGCTTTTTGACGACCTCGGCAACGGCATGAACCGCCCCAGCCGTTTGGTTAGTGATGCTGGCGGGCCAGCGGGCCAGGACACCGTGAGAGTCCGATGCGAGCAGAGTTGTGTCTTTCTCGGTGATGCGTGTGAAGTAGACGTTTGCGCCATCCGAGCTTGTCGAGATAGCACCAGGTCCGGCAAGGTGAGGCAAGTCGTATGCCTTCTTGACCGCGTTGGTCAGGAGGTCGACGTGATAGATCTCGGCCTTGGTGCCCACTTTGGTCTTGGTATGGACAAGGAAGTGCGCCTGCGACTGCGAAAGGTAAGGGGCGTGGATCTCGACAGCAGTGGCGTCTGCGGTAAGAGGGAACTCCTGGACGTTCCTGGTCCCAAGAACATTGACCCTCAGCTTCGTAAGCGACTCGTCCGTCCAGGCGATGATGGGCGCGACAGAGTTGGACCCGACGAACATGACGTCCTTCTCGCCAGTGACGTCGCCCCTGGTACCAATGCTGATCTCCTCAAGTTTCTTGCCAGTAAGTATGTCCAAGACGGTAACCTTCAGGCTATAAGACAGCAGATTGCCATGCAAGCTTATGACGAAGACCTTCTGGACGTTGGTGCTGACCTGCAGGGGCAGGTCCTTGCTTGTCTCCCTGAACTCCCACACGACGCTTCCATCGGCGTTGTTCAAGCGCCTCAGGGCCGTAGAGCCGCCTTCATTGTACAGAGCCAGTACGTCTTTCCGGCCGTTCTCGGTCACCTCCATAACTTCGAGATCCCTGACCTCGCCATCGAAGTCGGCCCACCAGACATTCCTCCCACTGACGGCCTCCCACGCGTGCACTGAGCGGGCATACGCGCTGGCTACCCAGTTCTCGCCCTCGCCGGCCCTCAGATGGCCTCCGCCGTTGGTTATGTTTCCGTTTATAAGGTGGCGCCACACGACTGCTCCGCTGCTGGGGTGCACGGCACCTAGAACGCCGACGTCACTGAGTGTGTACAGCAAGCTGGCCTTGTCGTCCGGTCGCGGTCGGTGGAAGAAGGTAGTCTCGCGCTGTGGAAGGCCAAGCAGTTCGTAATGGTAGTCTATGTCGCCGACTTCATCTTGGAATACGGCTCGGACGGCGGCGGGGAGTGCGATAAGGCCGACGACGGTGGAGAGGGAGAGGGAAGGGAGGATCATCTTGAAGGTCTGCGCTGCTGGGGCGCCAGTCTGCTTAGATCTCAGGAAGCTCAGATAATCTGGTCTACTCCATGTGAGCTGTTTGCGCGCGCAGTCGGTGGCTCCACAGTTGAAGCAAGTGTAGACAGAGCGGGACTGTCGTCGTGGGAGCACTCGAAATGATGGAGCTGATGGGAGCAAAGGGTCGTATGAATATAGATTGACGTCCGGGGGAGCTCGACAAGCTTGAGGTGGCAGTGGCACCAGCTGCACTGCAGTGGGAGCTTTGACGTTTTGGAGGCGCTGAGGACCCGCTGTTTTAGCTCTTTGGGGGACATCAGGGATTCCAATGTTTTAATGTTCATGCCCGACAGGGACCCGTGGAATGTGATGATGCATGGACCATTACAGACACTGGGTGATATATCATATGTAACATGTACCTAGAGTCTACTGCACTATGACCTACACATGCTAGGTAGTGACAACCTCTGCTTGTGACGTCTCACCTGGTATGGGTGTGTATTAATTGAGCTAGAATGCGCCTTCATACTCATTGAGATGATACACAGATCATCACCTTCGAAAGCATATACAGCAAACAAGTAACTTCATAGCAGAAGACCAAAGCCATCGAGTACCCATCACAACGCTAATCCCTTCGCGCCCTTCGTCCAGCGGTACAGCGAGAGCGCCCTCCGCCTAGCATTGTGTTCCTCCCATTCCGTGGGGCTCGAGCCGCGCACGCTGTAGAGCGTCGAACGCAGAACCTTGCGGAAGTTCTTCTGCTATGGTTCTTAGCTCTTGATATCCCGGTCACCGACCAGACCGTAGCAGGGTGGGGAGAAGAGTGGTATATGTATGAACTTGCCTGGAACTCCGTGCTCAACGTGACAACACAGACCTCATGCGCCCTGATAATCGTCTCACAGGCGAGCTCCACGCTCTGGTTCGGCCCCACCCTCGGCATCCGGTCCGCGAACAACAGGAGGATGAAGCTCCCGTGGAGGAGGTATATCCCGAACAGGTACGGCATGAATGTCAGCTCCGGGTCAGACTCTAGGATCTGGCTCACGGCCTGCGATGCCGCGATCGCGTGTGAGGCACAGTTGTTGAAACTTGGACTTGTGATCCAGTCGTCGTCGTCATCAAGCATGGATATGGCATCCCACTTTCCGTGCAGGAGGACGTGCAGCACATGGAGTATGTGAGTGCTGTAGGCAGTGACTAAACGTAAACGGGAGCGATCCTTGGCCCTCGACTTTGGTGGTGGAGCCGGCACATTGTTTGGCGGGAAGGTCTGGGTTGCCGAAGGGAGCGTCGTATCTGTACACAAGAGGTCTTTGATACTCGGGCCGATGGTGGTGGGCGTGGATAGGGTCGCATTATGGTCGACGTGCCCGGCTCCTCGTCTTGACCCCTCGATGCTGGCTTCGCACTTGGTCAGGAGGTCGCTAATGATAGCAACAGGGTGAGAGTCATCTACCATGCCCAGGCGAGGATGGTGCCTCTTATGGTGGAGATCGATAATATCACCAAGAATAGCCATTAACGGGAGAAAATACTCAAAAAAGCCCGTCCCGGTGACGAGAGTGGAAGGACCGAAGACCCTCGCTGGTAGGTCCTCCAGACCTATGCTGTCTAAGTTCTCCCATATATACTCCGGCAATGGATCTGCCATATCATCAGCATGCACTTGCTGTCCCGTGGATTCCCAAGGGTTGTCAATGTGCGTACCATAAACCTGGCAGTAGGAATCAGGTATATCGAGAACGCGGTTGAAAGACAGTGCCAAGTGACGGTCGAGGCAATAGAGCAGCCAAAATACCCTTCTCCGCTCTTCCCTCGCTTCGGCACTCCTCAGAGAGAAGTCTTCCTTGTCTCGCTTACAAGAGCACAGTGGGTTTGCGCAGGGAGACATTAAAGCAGGGCAGTGCTCGTCCTCCCGATGTAGCTCAAGAGCCAACGCCAACCGCACAGCCTTGTTCCACCACTTGAAGCAGTCACTCTTGAAGTCACCTCCGGAGACTGCGATGGTTAACAGGATGAAAGTCAGGACATCGTCGACCACGCCCACGGGCTCGTTTTTGGCGATTGTAAGCGGTCGTGTCGAAGAGAACTGGAAGCCGCTCTGCGGTGGGTCGCCCTCGTCACGCAAGCCACCATGCATGCGCCGCCAACGATCTGGGTCCCTATCTGATATGAGAGCAGTAACCAGGTCATACAAGGCGTTACATATTTTGGCCCGGGACCCCGGAACGTGGAGTAGCACAATATCCGCAGTTTGCGCTGAACACCACAGCATGGCTGCCAAAAGGGCTGGAGTTGTCCGACGGGGGCTTGTTGGATGGAGTAGAGACTTCTTTCGGAATATACGCGTGATTATATATGGCGACGCACAGCGAAACAACGAGCTTCCTGGTTCCGTCAAGTACACATCAAGGAGATCGCAGGCAACCGATACAGGGATGGTTCGTCCCAGGTATGGCAGAACAGGTCCCAGACACCGGTAACGACAATCTATTGCAGGTGACTGGTGGAGTGAGGTGTAGACTCGTTGGGTCTCCGGCTTGATTTCTTCTCGGCCCGCTGTGGTGCCGGAGGAGTCTTGACACTGCTGGAGGTGTAGTGCTTTACTGCTGAGGGACTCACATGCGCGGATGGCAGGCCTATGTCTATGAGGCGGGCAATTACTCACTGGAGATGGTTTTTCAACGCTGTCATCTGGTGAGGTCGCTTCCGCGTTACTGGTACGTCTTGTGGTTGCCTGAGACCTAGGGGGCGGGCTCTCTCGCGGCCCCTGCAGGACTGGGGAGTTTGTGGTCGGTCCCAGGAGAGTGTAAAGATGCGTTTGGGCTTGCGGAGTACTGTTTGCCGACGATGAGAGGTATACAAGTGACCGGGGAGGCGAGGGGGAACAAGGTTGAGTGACGAGTTGCGACAATGAGAGTGGGCCAGAGCGAAGTTGAGAAGAAGAGTGGCTATCACACTCTTTGTATACCTCGAGCAACTGGCCGTGCTGTAAGGATGGCACAACCGCTTCTGGAGTTGCCGACGGGGGCGACGACCATATTGGGTCCGGGGGTGGGCGTTCTATCTTCGCATGAAGCGTCGT
Source organism: Cytospora leucostoma (assembly GCA_003795295.1). Taxonomy (NCBI): domain Eukaryota; kingdom Fungi; phylum Ascomycota; class Sordariomycetes; order Diaporthales; family Cytosporaceae; genus Cytospora; species Cytospora leucostoma. Next base: position 444,753 of record LKEB01000005.1, on the reverse strand, counting down.
GGAGCTGCTCGAGTCCGAGCGACCGGTGTTCGTAGGAGCACGTCCACGCTTCTTGACCTCACGGTTGTAACGGCAGGTGTACCCATAATCTAAGCAGTCAGGCAGAGGTGAATCCCCATCAATACGGTGGTCATCAACAGCCAGGACAATGTCTCATGGGAAGAGTGGACGAGGAAGGTCCGCCCATCAAGGCATCGCCAAGCCAACCTTCGACAGCAACACATGGCGATTCTAGGACGAGGGGGAAACTGCAGAGACTGGGCGAAGGATGGGGATTTGTCAACGTACCTTTACAACGACGACTGATTTAGAGAGAATTGTAGAGTCAATCAACCAGCTCTATCGTAGAGGGAAGAAAAGAACAAGAGCTTAGAGTCCCAGCGAAAACTCACCATGGGCTTTCACCATCGCATCGAGTTCGTGAGGTAGAGCATTTGTCACAGGCGCGGGGAGTTTTCTTTCTTGGGCGTGCGTGCTCCTTGTCAAGACCAGCTCTGTCTCCATCTTGGACAAACCACGCCACTCTCTGGTCGAGCTCGGCCTCGACCCCAATCTCCACGCGATCGGCTGGAGTTGTTGGGGTTGGCATAATGACCCGGGGCAGGTTCGGCCGTCCCATCGCAGGCGACAAGGTGAAAGTCAAAAGGAATTTATCACGCCCGCGTATGGTCAATTTCCCAGGCTGGAGGTGCAAGATGTCCTCTGAACCACGGGAGTTCATCAGGGCTCGATATCGGTTTTCAATGTGACGTGGTGCACGCAGTGGGTATCATACAGTAGTAGCGTGATACTTCCCAGATCTCGGCCTCGAAACCGAGATGAAAGTGCGGGGGGACATGGGTCCCCTAGATCGTCAACCGGTGGAGGGCCCCGTCGGGGTGCCAAATGCTTTTGCCAGTAGTAGTCTCAACGCCGAACAAGGCGTGCTTATAAGGACTCATCGCTGAGGCTATATCTTCGGATGCACGACACTTGCCGTAATTCGGTGGGTGCTGGTTGTGCCATGATATGAATCCACGAACTTGGCGGGCTGCATTATGGCGAGGCTCTTGAAACTGAGGCTTCAATGTTGTAATAGTTGTGTGTATCGAATACACCCTGAGGGAGATGCGTATATCACCCTTCTCCGGCTGTCTGGCGGCTCCCACGAACCACAGCGAAGTGTATTATGGTACACTAAAAGCGACTACAAAATGTGAGAATATCAAAAGGTACATGCTCAGTATGTTGATACATATTATGTATCGTATGTTGATACATATTATGTATGCAAGTCCCCTCTCAGCTTCATAACAGGACACTTTCCGGTGTGAACATTACTATCAAATCGCGAAATGGTGCGAGCAATACACCGATAACCCTGGGGAGTGAGCCAACCACGAGCTCATGTATCGTAACCAATCACCTTTGGTCTGCACACGTTGGCAGACAGCTCCGAGCTGCACGTGTAAATTATCGTACCTAATACCTATACTGCTCTCCCATCCAACAAGCTTGATTTATGCCGCGGCTGATACTGTGCACCTCACATGCTTTGATCTGCTTGAGCGGCTTGATTTGATATCTTCCTGTACCATCTCCAACAATATGCAGACCGATACTTCCTCACAGTCACTAATAAAGCCTTCCGAGGCGATATGCCCATATTGTGAAGATCTAGCGGAACGATATGAGGGCTTGTCGATTCCATACTTGGATTTACATCAGGGCTCCTCCGCTGGCTGTTCATATTGTGATTTTGTCCTGCAACTCTTCAAGGGGGATCACGCAGTCTCGAAGGATGATGAAGACGCAGCCGACGTCCTTTTTGGATTCGAGCCACGTTGCACATGCACCGTCAGACCTGCGGTCGCATATATGACAATAGGGGATTTGGAGTCTCCTTTTTATGAGATTTATACAACACGAGGTCGGTTCACAAAGGCCTTATCCGTTTCCACTTTACACATACTCAGCAGTCTGTCCGCAGCACTTGACTGATTATAGAGTCCCGCAAACAGAAGAAACCGCAGCTATATTTCCGGCCATATCTCGGATGTATAATATAGCTCCTACCGCCGACACCACAGAGTGCATAGATCTGGCTAAGTCGTGGTTTCAAGGATGCATATCTGACCACACCGAGTGTGGCCAGCGTCAAGGGTTTCCCAACTGCGAGCCATACGTCTTCTGCAACTCAAACGGGACCGCAGCTCCATATGCGGCTTTAAGCCATCGTTGGGGGGGGGGTGGGGACGTTCGGCTACAGCTAAAGAGAGATAACTTGAAAAGCTTTACCAAGAAACTCCCTCTACTAGAATTTCCAAAGACGTTCAGAGACGCTATCAGGATTTGCAGGGCCCTCGACATTGACTACCTCTGGATTGATGGCCTCTGTATCGTGCAAGACTGCCTACAGGACTGGGAAGAGCAGGCTAGCAAGATGAGTCGTGTTTACGGTCATGCCTACCTTACTATAGCCGCAGACGCAGCATCGAATAGCGAGGCTGGTTTTCTCATTGGGAGACGAGAGGCTGTTAGGGATCAAGTTCGTCTATTATCGTCTCAACACCAGATCTTCGCGAGATCTCACCCCGAGATTGCTATCAAGGCGGGTTTCGATAATCATCTTCCCCCGGGAGCGAGAACAAGCTAGTTAGCGGATCGGGGGTGGACTTTCCAGGAGAGACAACTGTCTCCCCGTATTCTTCACTGTACAGAGAGCGAGCTGACTTGGAATGTGCTTCTTCGTCCCGGTGTGAATGCCGTCATCCACATCCCAATACCATGTCACAACCCAAGTTCCCGTCAAATTATGTGCTCCGACGCGAACACCTCAGGGATTCTGAGGGCTGGCGCAAAGTCACGGAAGATTACACACGACGAGATCTGACAAAGGCATCAGACAAACTGCCCGCCATGGCTGGTCTTGCCGCCCAGGCGCAGACCTTTCGCCCAGGCAGTCGATACCTGAGCGGACTCTGGGAGAACGAGCTGCCGCACTGCTTGTTATGGGAGGCCAGGTACCCAGATTTCGGCACACGGATCGAGCACACGACTGCGCCGTCATGGTCTTGGGCATGCCTAGTCGGAGGGATCAAACATTCTCAAGCCCTAAGGCACACGCCGCGCGAAGAACCTAACGCTGTCGAGGATATCGCGGTCGATCTTCCACAACCACCTATGCGCTCAAGTTTATATGGCACCCTACCGGCCGGCCAACAAACGACCTTGATCGTCACCGCATTATTGTGCGACTTTCGTGTTCTGAAGGTGGAGCGAGACAGACATCCTTCCTATTTGCTGTCAAACAATGAGACCATACAGCAGGGAAGCCCTGGTCAAACCCCCATTAATTTCGGGGGATACCTCGTTCCGGACTCGATGGAGGACCTTCATAGCTTGGAAGCCGGAGAACCGGCGGTATTAATATCGGTCACTAAGGGAGAACGTTTTCTGGTCTTGCGCAAGGTCAGGGAGCGTGATCACACGTTTCAGCGTACAGGGATCTTCGAGATGTACAAGACCGATGTGGACCACCCTACAAATGAAAGGGCATTCACGAAGAAGCATATCACGATTGTCTGAGCTGCTCGGGTTTGCATTGAGCTTACCTCCAAGAGCGTAAAAGAGAAATTAGACTGGCTGGCCGAGGCAGAGGTTGGCATAGTTATAGGGCTGCTCTCTAAAATCAAGAAGACCTTCTCGACTGTCTGACAAGTAATTGGTTCGAAGAAGCAACGAAGGAAAGGGGTCGATGGAAGCAATGAGAAAACTATCGATACCTACTTAAGTACATAGTAGGTAATCATATGCAAATAGTATACCTAGTACACGGGGATGGGATCGCATCCCAATGTTGGTGGCAGCCAGGCTGCTGATAAGATAAGCCCTGTGTACACTAACCCCACTGGTGCACAAGCACATGCAATGAGCTCAACTCGACATCAACCAGATTCACCAAACCTCCGTCTGTCAACCTCAGCATAACCATCGTGCCGCCTTACTTCCCCCCTGACATCGGGCCAATCCACATACATACACACAATACTCCATTTCCCCTCCAAACCGTCAAGATAGGTCGCCGACGCCGCGATCGCCATCAGCAGAAAGGACCCCGCTCCTGGCAGAAGCCATCGCGAAAAAAGATGGGCCAGGACCAGTCGGGTCTGCTTGACGAGGGTACTCCTCCGAAGACCCTCCCCGAACGATCTCTTCCCGCCGTCGCCCAGTACATCAAAGATGGTCGCGCACGCAAAGTTGTTGTCATGACCGGTGCAGGTCTTTCCACAGCTGCTGGAAGTGAGTAGACTCGGTCATAACGGGCCCGCCGACATCATGCTAGCCATGCTAATCTATGGCTACAACAGTACCCGATTTCCGTTCACCCAACACTGGCCTCTATGCCAACCTCGCTCGGCTCGATTTGCCCTACGCCGAGGCCGTCTTTGACATTTCCTACTTCCGCGAGAACCCCGACCCCTTCTACGTCCTAGCGAAAGAACTCTACCCGGGCAATTACTCGCCCACAGTCTCGCATGTATTCATTGCGCTTCTGGCCAAGAAGGGTCTCCTCAAAATGCTGTTTACACAGAACATCGACTGCCTCGAGCGGCAGGCCGGTGTCCCAGGCGAGCTCATTGTGGAGGCTCACGGTAGCTTCGCTGAACAGAGATGTATCGAATGCAAGACACCTTTCCCCGACGATGCCATGAAGGATCACGTCTTCAAGGGAGAGGTCCCTCGCTGTCGTAACGGCAAGTGCGGCGGCTTGGTGAAGCCCGATATCGTTTTCTTTGGGGAGCAGTTGCCCAAGGCGTTCCACCAGAACAGAGAAGTCCCATCACATGCCGACTTAGTCCTCGTCTTGGGAACGAGTCTCACCGTCCAACCCTTCGCCAGTCTGCCGGAGTATGCCGAGGAAGATACGCCACGCGTTCTTTTCAATCTGGAGCGGGTCGGAACCTTTGGAACCAGGCGGGATGACGTGCTTGTGCTGGGAGACTGCGACACCGGTGTCCGGCGGCTGGCAGATGAGCTGGGCTGGCGAGATGAGCTTGAGGCCGATTGGAGACGTGTTGTTGGTGAGAAGGAGGCCGAGAGACAGCTCAGAAGTGCCGAGGAGCGTGGGACGGAGCTGCAAGGTGAAATTGAGGATTTGACGGACAGGGTTGGCGAGGGCTTGAAGCTTGACGATGAGCAGGGTGACCGCGCCGGAGCTGCCAGCGGAGGTGAAGACGAGGCGTCAGTGAAAGTCGAGGATTTCCAAGCAGTGGACTCCGGATTCAATAGCGAAGCCAGACTCGACGCGCTCGACAAAGATGACAACGTGCCGACTGCTACTTCTGAGGCGGAGGAGACTCAAGAGATTGCTTTGCCAGGGGTGAAGAGTGACCCACTGCAGCATGATGTCAAGAAGGAGGTCGGCGTGAAGGCGGAGGTAGTGGACGATGAGCCTGATGCACCAGCCCCAGCGGCTGATGCGGGACCGAAAAAGGCTACGGTTGAGGATGCAGAGGAGCCTGTGGAGCAGACGGGCAGCCTGTCTCCTGGGACTGCAGGAAAATCGACGCTGTGATGGGAATTTGATGGGAGTGTGGATCACTTGCATAATCGTTCATTTTTGCAGGACATTACGATACTTCTGGGTCCGGCGTCCACGCTGGCATGGGCAATTATGATACCACTCGGCGTTTCACTTGGACATGATGATGCTGGCTAAGCCTAGCATGACCCCCAGGCTACGGCACACATCGAGAAGAGCATTTGGAGGCAAGGGACGGCTTGGGGGGAGGGCGGGGGGGACGGTGTTGCGGGTTGTCACTGTGTACGGCTATTCCAGGCTATACAGCCTACACCTAAGGTTAACACTTTCGGCATGTTGCATTTGCATTTTGGAGAAAGGCACCAGAAGCAGCCTCACATCAAGAAGATTCCGAAGAAATGCTTTCATGATTTCCTCACCTAGAGCTCGTTGCGCGTGTTCTCTTACAGTAATTCAGAATCCCGTCCGCCGACTACTTCAGGCGTGGAACCAGGTGATAATTTCCCATGGTGATAGCTATTTGCATTGGTATCACTGGGTGGCCATCGGAAGTTGGTCAGTACTATATCTGGCGCCTGCTATGACTATCATAATGCAGCTACCGCACCCAAGTTGTCAAGCGGCACGAGATACACCGTCTACAGAGGTACGTAGGGTCGAGCGGACGGTCGCACATTCGGGCAGTCCAGCTTTCTGCCGGCAAATCGTGAAGAGATTATTACTACTCTGACATCTGAGATGATTGTTGAGATTGAAGCATGTTGCAGAGGATAAGGTGGAGCATATTACTGCTTGAGTACTGCACCTACTACACCTACTACACCTACAATGAAGCCTTGAACTGCCATCGTTTCTCTAATTTCTCAAATTAGACGATGACCGGACAGTCCTCGAATATTGGGAGCGGATGGACATGTCAATTCCATTGAGGAGAATATTTGAGATAGTTCGGTAGCAAAGGACGATGTTCTTGTCCTGCCATGGAAGCTTGGCTGTCGACTATTGTAACCGCCACCGGGTGAAGCAGAGGAGACCGGTGACATTCTATTACTCCTACATCGTCTTTCTTCCGTTGCATGAGTAACTATTCGGTTAATATCGTCGGTGCAAACACAGTTGCATACAAAGCCACAACATCATTTCTTTCAACGCATACTATAACCGGATACTGGTCACCCAAGCTGTCGGCTGCTAAGCAGGAACCGCTTGGCAACAATCACATCTGCATTATCACCAATCAGACACTCATTTCTCGGCTGTCTGCATGCATGTTTTGCAGGTTGCCTAAAGAGGAGCCGCACGCCGAGACCAAGTTTGAGGGAGGAAGTCGCCAAAAGCTCTGCCTGATTTGGCCGTGTGTCTGGCCAGTGGGAGGTGGATGTCCGCGGTATATCTCCCGCTTGCCCTATGCTTCTGTATGCATCGGGGCCATGCCGATGGCCATGGCATCTAGATGCTGGAGGAAAGCGGAAACACCTGGGCCACTGTAGAACGGCCCTATTCATATGTTAGGTGGGGGCGATGGCTTCTCCACAATGTTTGAGCACTCTGCGAGAAATCTGGTCCGGCTTCGGATTCACGGCGCCAGCTATATCGAAAGCATTGAAGGAGTGAGAGGCACGTCTGTCGACCACTTTGGGTGGTGGCATCAGGGCCAACCAAGATAGGCTCCTACGAATGACACGGCGCACTGTTGAGGAATGGTATCTTGGCTGCTAGCAACGCAGCATCGGGCTTTCAAGCTGGTTCGTGACTTGCGGTGCTGTTCCATCCCTCCTCAAATAAGTCATTCTGGAAGAACCAGATCCGTAGAGATCATTACGAAACATTGCGGCTTTCAATTGAGACTGGGCCTCTCTTTCAGAAGACTCGCCTCATCCAAATTCGTAGCCAAGTGAGAGCTGTGGGTATACACTATCTGGTCAACATTGAGACTAACCTTGCCCATAATCATCATCTCCGCTGTTGGAAGACTTGGGGAGAATCTGGGTGATGTTTTTCGATTGACGGAAGAGGGCACAAGCATAGCGGCACAGCGCCCATCCAGAAGCAGCGGAACCCATTAGTATGGCAGGATGACGGATAAAATTTCTTCTCTTGAGGTGGAAAAGTGGCCTCGCGCTGCTCCATCCGGTTGGGCGGCTGAGCTTCATTATTGCTTCATTGAGGGCACCTGGGCACCTGGGACGTGACTTGTGCTCACAAGGACATGCATCACTCACGCTGATGATCACGCCTCAATATACATAACAGTTACAATACGATGTTATGAAGGAATGATAATATTTCCAGCTGTCAACCTTTTATGTGATGCGTTGTGATATACACCACCTCAACATGTCCCCTGGATAGACTTTAGGCGGCCTCTTCACAGATCTGCCCGAAAATTTACAGACCAGTGCCTCTCCATCCCGATTTTCCAAAATGGGCGTTTTCAGCTCATTTAAGAAAAAAGACTCCAAAGCTTACCAGAATTGGCCTCCCAGTGTTATTCTTCGAGAAGTATAGCTGCTCATCATGGACACGTAGGCCGCGGGTTTAGCTTCAGAATCTATCGCATCAACCGGCTCTCAAGTATGAAAGCCTTGGAAATAGTCACCTTCAGTCAGCTATGAATCGAAAGTGTGTAATTTGGAGACCGATATATATTTCTTCTTGGCTTGTTCCGTCGCTCCGATCATAGATAATTGTGTTGAGGCGATATGTAATGTCTGGTTTTGACGCTACAGACCGTCTCCCAACGTCAGCCCACAATTCGGTTCCTAACATCATTGACTTAGAGTTTGAGCTTAATTCAGATCTATAATCTCTGTTGTTCACCACAATGCTGTTGAGGGGGCATGGCCTTGAACATATGGCTTGATTCCCAGAGATTGCAAATGGTGAGCCTGGAAACTTCCTTGCTGGAGAATAAGTTGGTTGCGGAGGTTTTCGGCGTATATAATGAAGTCCTTACTACGAGAAATGCACTAGGGAGTTTTTCCCTAGAATACTGATGGTACACCCTTTCCAAGACCTACTATCCGGGACACTCATTCACGTTATTTCAAAATTCCAGAATGTCCTCCGGGGCCATTCCGTGACCATTCTCCCTTGTTGAACCAATAAAATAGGTCTGGCCGGGCCCAGAGTGATTCCCAAGGCCCATTCCGTGGTCTCATTTTCATATTTCAACTAGTCAACAAGTCACGAGTCCTTCTAAATATGTCGAGGATCGCCGTCGTTCCTTATAGTTCCAGTCAAAACCCTCTGGTTTCCGTGCTTCATACAGACCTCAATGAGCGTCCAGTATATCTATCAACTCAAGCCCATGAAAGTAGATGAGATATATCACTACGAAACTTGACAGGGCTACAGTGGCCCCGGCCGTGATTAGCTCTGGTCAGTACACAGACAATCAACTAAATCCCATTAGTTGATATCTACAGACTAGCCATTGGGGTAGTCAAAGCTCTCGAGTCTACAGCGCCTACTTAGGTAGCCTCGGTCCTTACGTATTCAGTGAGTATCAGAGCAGCACGATACATGTTGATGATCTTACATATGGCTGAGCATTCGAATGCAGTGAGAATGCCTTCCTTCGTGCCCCCGAAGGCACTGGCACTCTCAGTCTCCCTTCTTATGGTTTGGATTATCGCATTGCAGCTGCACCGGGAAGCACCTTTCAAGGACCTGCACGACGCCTTGAGCAACATATACACGGTGGCGGCGAGCTCCGGCAGCGCCACATCCAGCATTGGCCCCTCGTCACCTTCGTCATCTTCGCAGGCAAAAGAGCAGCAGCATCAGCATGGGCAGAAGCCAAAACCACAGTTCCATGCCGCATGGGATATCTCCACCTTCAAGAAGGAGTGGCTTGCGACTGAGCTCGGGGGAGACTTCGATGGGTTCAGGCTCAAGCAACTCTGTGTCGAGCAGGTGTGGAGAGATGATGTGGTGCTTCAGATGCTTCATTCCAGGGGAGGCATCGGCAACGTACGCGGTACCATCCTCGACTTCCTCTACTTTGCCATCCATGCCGGTGCACATATCGTCCTTCCTGGTTATGTCAAACGGACCGACGCGACCCTTGACTGGATCGACGAGTCGAACGGCTACTACCCGTTCGACAACATGTTCGATACTGAATGGTTTATGCGTATCATGAACATACATTGTCCCCAGATGCACATATACCCCACGACCCACGATGTACCCAACGGCACGGTGATAAACAGCGAATATGCTATCCCGACAGCTAGGTCCGACAAGCAAGCGAGGAACAACGAAGGCGCCTTGATGGCAAATTTCAAGGAATGGCTAGAAGGCCAGCCGGACTACGTGACCAAAGAGCTGAACCTAGTGAACGTGGGCGCACCGATATGGAACTTCGACCTGTACCCACAGCGCAGGCTACGGACGACCTTTGGCCGGCTACTCAAGATCAGCCCGCAGATACGGGCGCTCGCGGCCACAGCCGTCTTCAACATGCGGTCTGACCTGCACCTAGGCATCGAGCCGGGCGACCAACTGCACCGCGATGCGTACTACGGGGTGCACCTGCGGACGGAGGTCGACGCGGAGAACTCGGGATGGCTCAGGGCTTATGGGGGCTTCGATGTCCAGACGGATCTCCACATCGAGATGTGCAAGAGCCTAGGACTCGAGGTCATGTACGTGGCGAGCGGCAACCAGGAGGATGTTGACAAGTTCGCGTGGAAGGCCTACGAGAAAGACGGCATTTCGGTCGTGAGCAAGAAGGACTTGCTCTCAGAACCCCAGGAGAGGGAGGCCCTGGAGAGTCTGACGTGGGACCAGCAAGGTGCGCTGGACTGGGAGATCCTCTCGAGGAGCAGTTTCTTCAATGGCCCTATGATGAGCAGTTTCAGCTGGAACATTGCTTTCAGGAGGTACTTCTATACCGATGGCGGCGAACGGCTGAGGAGAGAGAACCCGTATGCCATACAAGAAGACGAAGCCCAGGTTACGTATGATGATGGGTTGAGTAGGCTGATCTTCAGGACGCCTCCAGAAAGGCTGCTTGATTTCTCCTTGGAAATGATGGCTCCAGGGGGCATGTTTCCGTAGTTCTATACATGAGTCTGGATGATATAGAATATTGCAAGAGCTTTCTGGCGAAGGACCCTTACCGACGTCGTCCCGAGTAATTATATGGAGATCACGCTCAGGAGCAGCTTTGGCATCGTTGCTCTGGACGTCGAACCGGACTAATTGTTCACACAATCATGAAGCAAGGGTGCGAACAATTTATAGGTCTCGAACGGGTTGTTCTGCTTGGGTTTTCCAACGAATAATGGATCCTATGCGTTTGCTACCCGAACATAACGAAATCAACAGATACTACGGAAACTTGACGCGCTCCCGAGAGAGGCATCCCGGATACACGAAGGAAATTCAATACTGCAACTAGACCGACAACACCTTTAGGGAAATGGCTGAATTTATCTCGTGTTAGCAACCACACAAGTATAAGCCCAGGTGAACACGAGCTTATTCATCTCAACCGCTTTGTCTGCTCCTCATATTCTTCACGCCACACCCTGGTTGTTTCCAAGTAATCTTCCAGTATAGAGGTAGTCATCGAAGCGGTCGTCCACAAGGGCGCCCCCCTCAACAAGTCTAACGTCCACACATAAGCCAGTGCCTGCACCTCATAGACCGGATTCTCCCATGCATCCAGCATAGCCCACTCCTCAGCACTGAGACCACGACTTCAGGATCAGTCAGACACTAACAACATTACAGATGCAGTTCATGGGGCCAACTGGGAGCAGGGAGGGCCCAGGAATCTGTTACCTACTATATACGCCCGGGTGCCTCAACGGACTCGTCACGCACAAGGCCGGGGTACGGCTTCCCGGGGAGATGTGCCACGCGATATCCCGGAGCTGCCGTCACTTCGTACTCGGGGATGCGATCTATCAGAGTAGCAATGACGGCGTCTACCAGGAGGGAGCCATATACGAAGAGGGTGGGCGTCGAGCCGGGTTGATCATGGCCTAGACCCGATATCGCGAGCGCGAGGCGCCTGCTCTGGCCATCAGTTGGCATAGTGGATGCCTTCTGGAGGGGAAGCAAGACTAAGTGCTGAACTCCAGAATAATTATATTACATGGATTGTCTTAGCACTTGATTCTGGTTGCACTTCGTTGCTAGGTTGCTAGGTATCTCTGAATTATATCGTGGAACCCCGCCTGCAGCGCTGTGCGGACGAAAGGGAAGGGTTGAGACCGGGGTTAGGGTTATACAATGCCAAAATCGCTTAGTAATACAGACAACGTCAGGAATCAGCCTCAAACAGCTCGCAGCGCGATGTTGCGCAGTATCATTCATATTCCAGCCCCTGAGAGTGTCGCTTAGAAACAGGGTTGTTTGGTGAGAATAGGACGGTATCTCATCTCTGTAAATAGAGTCCTCAGGAGCATGCCATCGCAGAAGCTCCGATAGTACCCTGTACTTTAATTCCTTGCCTCATCTTACTCATCCTGAGTCCGGCCTCTCACACAACCTCGAGCATCATGTCCCCCCTCCGACTCCGCCATATCCACCTCGCCTGCTCCCCGACGGAGGGCATTTATCCCAGTTACAAGACGGCGGCAGCATTACAGGAGTTTCTAAGGCGGCGCCTGCTGGACTTCAAGGACGCCGAGTCGTCGTCAGCACGCCCGTCCCGTGCACCGAGCCCAACGCTCATCTCCTTCACACCACAGCCCACATACACACTCGGCCGGCGCCAGGCATCATCGGGAGCGGGTTCAGCCTCCCCCGGCCCCTCGGCCCTCTCACCCGCCGAGATCGCCCGCCTCAAGGCCCCCCTCCACATCCGCTCCTCCCTGGCCCACGGGCTCTCGGAGATCGGCCTCGGGGAGCCCACCCAGGAAGGAGGCGAGCACAACGACAACGACACCACCACTACCGCAGCCCAGGCCGACCCCACGCACAGCGAGCACGTCTTCAACCCCGCCGTGCTGACCTCCCCCCGCGGCGGCCTGGCGACCTACCACGGCCCGGGCCAGGTCGTCCTGTGGCCCGTCATGGTGATCCGGTCGCCGGCGCCCCTGGGCTACAGGCAGTTCACCGTGCGGTGCTACTCGCGGCTGCTCGAGGAGGCGACGGCCGGCCTGCTGCAGAGGCTGTTCGGGCTCAGGGGCTTCACGACCGAGGACCCGGGCGTGTGGGTGCGGACACCACCCCCGAGACCAGCAGGGTCATCCGGGGCGGCAGGAGGGAAGGGAGATGAAGTGGGCGAGGGTGAGGTCCGCAAGATCTCGGCGCTCGGGATCCACCTGCGCCGGCACGTCAGCAGCCTCGGCGCGGCTATCAACCTGGACATGCCCACCACGAGAGGAGGGGTGGCCTCCTCCACCTCCTCCGACAATGTATCATCGCCGGGTGGTGGGGTGGGTGAGGAACAGTCCAACCCCTGGGCGCGTTTCCTGGCCTGTGGCCTCGAGGGCAAGGGCGTCACGTGCGTCCAGGAGGAGCTGCGCGCGAACGGGGGCGCCGGGATCCCGGGCCTGCACTCCGAGGTCGTGGCTAGGGCCTGGGCGGAGGAGCTCGCCAAGAGGATGGACCTGGGTGAGCATGGCGACGTGGAGCTCGTGGGGAGGGACGAGATCGCGGACCTCGTGGGGACGGCAGAGCGTGAGGGTTACCTGGATGAGGTGGGGAGGGATGAGCTGTGATTGAGGTTTCCGCGGGTGGTATTGCAGCAGGGCGCCTGGAGCAGTCCCAGGGACCAGCCTAGGCTGCGGATCAGCAGGCAAGAAGGATGGCTTCGGCGTCTGGCTACGCCAGGAGACGAGTTGCACATGGGCAGGATCACCCGCCCGGCTACGAACATAGAGAAGCCTTCTCTTGTCTCACGATCGGCCACTCACCCCAGTGGCGTCAAGACTTGAAGGTTATCGCACGTGCTCTTCGCCACGCAACAAACGGCCATGCGCTCCAGGATCGGAACGGCCGAGGGCAGACCTATAGCCAACAGGAAGACGCCCTCAACATGACGAGCCGTTGGCACCGCGTGGAATCAGGCACGGAGCAGGAGCACCCGGTGGCTTGCAAAGGCGACATCCTGATTCGGGCGTTAACCAAGGCGAGCCACACGAAGACGTCTCAGGTTCTGCGTTGGGATCCCCTTCCACTGCGCGATCAACAGCCTGCTAGCCAGAAGCAACAGAGAATCGCCTCCGCCCGCCATTCGTCAACGGCGATCAAACGGATTGAGCCACGTGCCTCATGTGGCCTGACTTTTGCTTCTTCCGCGGTACCTACAAGCCCCCCCCCTTCCAACGGGGTAGCCTGGGTGGGTGGGATCCGATGTCGATTGGGGGGAATTTGCACAAACGAACGAAAATACCCCGAGTACTGCAATGCCACACTCGCACAACCTCCTTGACAGCTGTCAGTTTCGCCTGGTCCTCGCTAGGGGTAAAAGAGGTAAGGGGGATTCTGTTGCACAGCAAATAGGAGCACTAGCGAGAACCTGTCAGACCGTGTGAGGCGCGCGGTCATTGGTTACCGGCGCCATGGGTGACACTTTTGCTAGGGCAGCTCCTGTACCTCGGGGATGTGTGCCCGGATTGGGCACGTTCTCCCCGGGCTTGGGGGCTTATTACACAGAAATTCCGGTGCTCCCTCGCCTGACCGAGTTGCGTTTACACAGTCTGCCTGCTCGATCTGACTATGCTTTACTGGAAGAATAGTGGACTGGGCTGCGCAACGTGAAGATGGTATCGATTGGAGGGCCAGGCCCCAGGCATAGGCGTAGCCCTGGGTATGTCGAACACTGTGCCACGGTCCATTCATGTAACGGGCCGCCTCATGGGATAGATGATGGTATGCAGGCAATGTGATCTGCCTGTCTGCCACATATGAGCCACCAAAATATAGTCGATACACCCAGTTATACCACTCCCAACGAACAATATACGATAGATTAATACAAATTACTTGTTTGCTACTCTGAGCATAATCTATCGCTGAAGTTGTGGTAACGTTTCCGCCTTGGCCTCGACAGGACGATGTGACCCTGATCAACCCTGACCTGCCTGGGATCTGAGACAACTAAATAGAGTAGGCAGATCGGACCCCCGACGGATTGTACGTATGATGTAGACTATATACATTGACTAACAATGCGGCCCCGTGGCGCTGATATCTATCATGCCAGGGGGATAGGGGCGCAGTACTATACATTCGCCAGGGTCATAACGTTGTTCGACATCGTACCTGTGCATCGGGTGACATGTGTCAACTACGGGCCGCAAGAAGGTCAACATCAGGGAGGACAAGCCGGATCTAGGCCTGATCCAGGTACAGTCAGACACACGAAGAGTCGCAGTACGGAACAAGGCGTCTTCTCGGTACTGTGGTGTGGTCGCGAGATTAACAAACCTACCAACACACAACACCCCGGTGCGAGGTGTACTGTACAAACGATATTCATGGCCTGTTACGCGCCGGATAAAGTCCCCGAACCCTGTATAAGACGCATAACTTATCGCCAATATAAAGAAGGTGGACAGCAAGCATTCCTTGGCGCGCTCTAGCCCACCTCCTCCTCGGACGGGGACGTTCGAACCCGAGGTCATCACCGTGCAGGTCTCTCCAGGATGGTGGGAAGGAGAGAGCCCTGGAGGGCACTAGGGAGGGCGACAGGCAAAAGATCACGCTGTGGCTAAGCACTAGGTAAGGCATGGCAGCGGCACTGCGACGATGACAGCCCGGGAGCTCTTCCCCGGGCGGGAAAAAAATCGTTGACAATCGCGGGCTTACATTAGTGTGGGAGGGTGGTGCATACTTGCTGAGGACTAGCATCGTTTCTTCCCCTGTATGTGTTACTGTTCAAGTGTACGTAGCCGAGAAGTAAAATGACTGATAAGGATGCAAGATAATTTGTCAAGCACGTTTGATGCGACCGACCGACAGCCAGGTGCCCGTTTGGAAACCCGCCTGATCAAAAGTGAGGGAATATCTCCATAGACAGGCGATGACAGGTAAGACAGTGCCGCAGCAACATCACAACGGTAGTTGTTGGCGACGATAACTGACTGATGAACGCTTTGTTCAAGGAGTTTCACGATCGCCCCTCACCTCCATCTCGTAGTTCAGTGGGTCACTCAGATGGGTCTACGTTGGTGGTGTACTTGAACGTGCAACCCTGTCCAAGACCCTGTCCAAGACCCTGTCCGAGACCCTGTCCGAGACCCTGTCCATGTCCATGCCCCATCTCCTTGCAGCAGGTCCGCAACGGTCCACATCTCAAGCGAAAGACCCGGTGGGGTTGGAGGGTGGCCCATCGATCTGCGGGTCAGACGGGACGGCTGAGCCCGCTGGGGAGAAACGACGTTGGCAGACGACGCGACGACAACGACCGGTCTGCAAGGAATCGCATGTGCCATCAGGGAGGCAGGCAGGTAGGCAGGCTGGAAGATGTACCCGGTAGGGGGAGGGTGAACCAGAACAGATCGGCACGCATCTCAGGCTGGATCAACAGATTCAACAGGTTTTCAATCAGTAGACATCCTCAAACCTGCAGAAACCCGAGCCAGAATCCCGTTCATAAAAAGAATAATGCTGATGAACAAGAAAGATATGCAAACATCTTCAGCTCAGCCTTCTCTCGTTGTCGGCCGGCAGCCGGCAGCCGCCACCATATCCGCATCCGCATCCGCACCAGACCCAAGTCCGCGTCCGCGTCCGACTCTGCGTCTGCTACTGCAACCCACGACCACGTCAACACGCAGCGCTAGACCGTAATCTTGATGGTCTGCGAAAGGAAGGTGTCTCAACACACGTTCAAACAAGGAAGGAGAATCGTGCCTCCTAACAGTCCGATCCTGCATATACAAAATCGACTGGTGTGAGTTTTGTATTCTGGTACTCGATAATCCGACGACGGGGTAAGCTCACACCCCCCTTTTCTTGCTTGTTTTCTATTTCTCATTTCCCCCCGATCCAGCGGATGCACACTTACTTCTCCCGCGAGATAGCCGAGGTCCGGGATCGACGTGACACCGGAACAGTCCCTGACAGTAGTCCCGTAGTGGCTGAAAGTGTTGCCGATGGGGCTGTAGGGTTTGACTTGACTTTGTTCCCGTGCGCCGGAGGAAGGTCACGGACCCCGGTCTGGTCTTACCGGTGAAGACCTGATATGCGTCGTACCAATTTTGCGCCAAGTTCTCAGCTGCGGCTCTTGCAGGTGTTTGGCAGTTTGCCATTCGAGACCTGTACAGAGAGGAGACTTTCGAGATGGCGGTCGGTGCGTGTCTAGGGGCAACGGAAGGACGAGAGGAAGAAATAAGAGTATAGGAAAGGGCTGATTATTGGAGCCAGCAGACAGATCGGGGCTGGAACGGGGACCATTGACAGACGGCCGCAACAGCTCCGCGGCCCCCTTGAATGCCGCCATCCACGCACATGAGTGCAAATCTGTCAGCACTTGCTCCGCATGATCGCATCAAATCAAGATCCCCAAAGAATCGGTCGTCTCCCCTCTCCATTACTCCCGCTGCAGACGGCTGCAGTGACAGGGAGCCGGGGTGAGGCACAATGTATAATCCCGTCACCGAAGCGTAATCAAGCATATTGACAGGTTGCTCCATCCACACCATCCATATGTAGCTGCATCGCACTACACCCTTCCTGCCTCTGGTTGGCTATCCGCAGCACGATTGAGCTGTCAGGATGGGATCGAGACATCTGTCTATCTTTCCGCGCACTCCCATGGGTTCGGGGGGTGGTTCGTGGGAGGGCGACACGCGCTGCCGCCGCCTAACAGCCGCGGTAGGGCTCAACAGCGAGACATCACGAACTATCTGCGTGCTTCTCGAGAGCCATAAGTTGGGTAATTTGTTAAACTATCGTGCTCACAAAGCAACGCACGGTTGAGAATGTTATTCGCATTCCAACATCGCAGAAGGGGCCGGTAAGGTGGCCGCAGTGTGATGTGCGCAGTCTGCCGTTTGATTACCATATAAGGCGAGGTTCTAAAGCCCAGACCCGGACGAAAGAAGTGGCTTGCCGGCTGTGGTTTCAAGAGTACTCAGATAGTCAATGATGTATGCCAGAAGTGCCACAGCGTCCCGAACATACCGTAATTGACTGACTCAGCCCGAGTTATTATTCAGAGACCCAGAGGCTTGGGCAACCGTTGGGATCCATATGTGCCTAGACGTTTGGGGTGCATCTTTTGTGATCAACGTGGCGGGCAACGACTGAAGTAGAGACAACGCAGTTATCCACATATCATGCTTCCGCCAGCATTTGTGGGCACCTGCATCTTAGACGTCCTCCACTCTTGTGTGAGGCAACCGTGATTGCCTTGAGTGGTTAGGTAAGTCTTCCGATCGCATGTGATTGATTAAAGGCACCCCTTGAACGGAAGAACCCAAGCTTGGCACACCATGAGGTGAGGAAGAAGTAATTTCGAGGCGTGAACAATCCTAAACGATCGTAGTAGGCCTACCACCGAGCACAGGATGTAGCTGAAGAGCGTAGTAGTTCAAAGAGCTCTGGACCATATTAGATGCCGACGATCTCTCTTCCTGAAGGCAAGCTGCAGCGTATGCATATTCAGTGGGGAAATATGATAGCTTGACGGGGCTGATGGCAAACAGCAGATGATTGACCGGAGCTTATCGCACCGTCCCGGCTGACTCAACTGCCGCGCCTACACGTATACGGATCGCCTGAGACACGAGATTCCTGATGCGACAGCTCAGGACGGGCCTCATTTCTCCGATTAGGCAACACTCAGGTTGGTGTCACGACCGCAGCTCAGTAGCTCGTGGCTTCGGAAACTTACATCAGGGCGCTGCCTCGGAAAGGGAGAGGATGGCTGTAGTGCAAGACATCAATGCAGACGACAGCGGAAGAGGCGGGG
>LKEB01000005.1:372535-426334 GCA_003795295.1 Cytospora leucostoma | reverse complement strand
GCGGAGTTGTGCACGGTGACGACCACTTGCGTTCAAAGGGGACCTGAAGTTAGATGAGAGCAAGGCTTGTCGACAGAGCTTTCAAGGAGCGCAACACCGAATGTAAAGTCCTGGGAATAGTGAATGGGACAAGAGATAATTTGGCCTGAAGGGGTGAGTAGACTAAAGAAGTGCTCGTATAATTCGCATCAAGCACAAGTTTATAGGGCCACAAAATGCGAGACTTGGGAAGATTGCCCATGACGAAGGACAAATGGGGCGACGGATGCTGCACTGCGGTAATGAGAATGCAAAAGTAAGTTAGCCTGCATCTGACAAGACGAGATGACGAGATGAAGGTGTTTCGGTGCCGCACATCCCCTGATCAATCCGATAATTCTGTAGTTGCGAATGGACTGCTACGACCGATCCTGTTGCAAGGTTGATCCATCGCTACTGTGGCATTTTGGGCGTCGATATCGCTCGAGTAGCGCAAGTTGGGTGGTGACATCTCCGTTGATACTGTTGAGTATGTGCCAGTACTGGAAGTGCAGCCGCCACTCGGCTTAGTGAAGCAGGACCGGCCATACTTCGTCTGCTGGGCCATTACTGCCATCGTGTGCAAACAACGACCTCCTGACACGTGGCTGCGATCGTAAATAGCGAGTAATGATAGGTATCGATCTCCCCCGATGGTATGTGATGGCCTGTGTGCATAGGTGGTAGGCTGATTGCTGATTGTGCCCTTGGGGGCTGGTAGATGCAATGACGGCAGACAGCAGCTTGACCGCATATATCGGTTGGTTGCCGTAGCTTCTCAATGTAGGCAAGGTGAATGTATCATCTCGGTGTACTAGCCATGGCGGGAATTGTGGCACAGCACATTGCTATCGGGAATCCTTCGAGCTTCATCATATACTGGCGGTCATCTGTGGCTGTCTAGTCCCAGGCAGCATCGAACACGATCAAGAGGGCACAGATGGCTTAGATGGACATTGAAAGAGCAGATCCCGTCTTCTGGAACAGTTGTCAGTTCGCCGATCCGACGCCAAGGGGGGCTAGGTTTAGATGGCACCAGACCAACCGATTCCTTGATCTCGCATATGATGCTAGTGAGGTTGCACCAACCATCTCTGCAACGTCTTCATGTCGCCCTTAAAACCTCGTGGTATGGCTGCCCGTGAGGTATGATTCGAAGACAACTCGACAGTCTAGATCTGGGCAGCCGGAGCAATATCAACGGCGCTGCTAGCCCCTTTGGGCATCATAATGACGACAGGAAGAGAAGCATTGGCCTTCTCTTGGCTAGAACTAAAAGCACTCTTGAAGATGCTTAACATCTCGAGTTGGACCCTGGGGACCGCCATCGCATGAGGGGTGTCCGGAAAATACATGTACGACGGCCCACTGCACGAAAGTTTAGTAATAACGTAGTCGGCTCATGGCAGGTCCGAAGATGGGGCCGACTCAGCTGCTGCTGGTTTTTCTCCGGCCTCTCGCCGCCTCCCGACTAGTGCATGCACAACACAAGTCAGATTAACGGTCTCGGAATCTGTTGGCGGGATTCGACGGCCATCCGTAGCCCAATAATCCTGCAGGTTCGTGATGGACGCCAGTCTCTGCCGCCCGCTACAGCCATGCGAAATATGCAGAGGCCCAAAACTTCACACCAAAACAAGGTTCTCGTGTGGCCTTGATAGCACATACCAAGACATGTCAAGCAGCTCTGTGCATCGCCGGGCTGTGTCACGAGCCCACATTTGTGAGTGGGCAGTCCCCACGCCAGCTGAACAGAGGAGAAACGGCTTATATGTAAGCAGCCGGTATTCCTGTCAGATCTCGCCCACAGAGATAGCCCGGTGCAAGATAGCCCAGTGGCTTTGTGTAACTGCGACTGCCGATGTTGCGCCGCCCTCCGTAACGTCACGTCACGTCACGTCGACTGGTACAATTCATCCGGAGAAGCTTGTCCCACTAGGCTCATTCATGCGTCGTAGTTGTCGTGGTGGATCTGTGTGCTATACGCCCTGGTTTTCCGTGCAACCATATCCGGTAGGGAGGCAAACGCCACAAGGGCAAGGAGGGCTCACAACTTCCCCTAGCGGCCATCCGATGGACCCCAGCCCCCACTGCTGGGTAATTGTTGCACAATTTCTTCCTAGGCGAAGTCAGCTTTCGTTATGCTCTGTTTCAATCCGATCACGGTTCATTTAAAGGAAATGGGTTGCCATTGACCAACAACTTGGGGTCCTGAAGGGGTGCTCGTCAATGCTGGCCTGTGAATATGATAGATCTGCAGCCTCATCCGAGGCTTGGAGATCGACTCCCATGCCTTCATGGGTACTAGAAATACGAAGGCCATGGCAAACGAAAGATGCTGGGAGTAGCGCAAACTCTGGCCTGGCCAGGAGCGTAGCTGCTGGGGCGGATGTTGATCTCGGGACCAGAGCCGGAGCACAGACATGCATGTTGCTCACTGTGTCTATATGCCGAGTATTAAGGGACGGCCTGCTGAGTGTTTGATAGATGTCATGATGATGAGGGCCATAAAGCTACTGCTCCTCTGCCCACGGAAATGTGAGGAGGGCACCTCGGGAGCTGGCATTCGAGGATCTTGGCGGATTTGTTGTTGAAGCAGGAGCTCTGCATGCTCCCAGGAATCTCCCATGGTGGAGGGAGACCCAGAGACTTGTGGCCAGCCCTTTACCAGTCTAATCTTCAGCTCCAGAAGTCTCCCCGGATGTACATCAGCCGTGGCAGGATCGCTGCCACTTGGAGATGATGCATTTGGCGCCACTCCGGTCCACGGCCTCCTCCGTGAACACGGCCAACATCTGTTGACTTGTCGGGTGGCAATGATCTGACCAGTCATGAGGTACAGGTTTCCGTACAGATGCGACGGTGGTTGCGACAGTGGTTCTGACGGTGACGAGCAAGCAGGCAGATGTAACAATCTTGGGACTTTGAAAGGTAGGTACGGCATATAAGCCGGGAAAAGACTGGGGAAGCCACTGACAGTAACACTGAGTTTCAGGAGATATACCGGGATCATTGGGAAGTCACTGCAGCACGTGCATTACGGTGGTCCTTGCCCCTTTCGATATTAGTGGGCCCCGCTGAAGAACTGCTGTGGATACCTAGATACTTAGATACCTAGGTACCTATTCAACTGTCAACTGATCGTGTCGAACGTGGAAACATAGACCCATGCGAAGTTGGAATCCCTGGAAGGAGGGCGCACTGACCACTACAATTTCTCAGGTGCACATGCGGTTCATTGGTCCCACCATCCATTCGTACAATCCAAGAAGCCGGGCAGGCACTCCAGCACTTTGGGCAACATAGCAGCAATCGCAACAACGTTGAACCTTGCAGCCTGACATATAGAGAGCACAAAGAGGAAGGAAGGGAGGAAGTATGGAAATCCAGGTGTCTCGTGAGCCGACTGGCCATATCGTACCGTACCTAGCACCTCCAGGTATACCCCCAGGAAGAAATGATATCGTGGCGTGCCTGACCTAAGGTTGCATACATACCTACGTATTATACATTAACCAGTCATGAGCCCTTTCATCAATCTTCTCTGTGCCATTGGTTCTGAATGCATAGAATTCACCGATGCCATACATAGTACAATCAACAGTGCTCAAGTGCTGTACTGGGCGTATGGGTACGTTGTACCGTGTATGAATACCTAGGTACCTACATGACTGCCCGCCCCAGGCCAGGTGCCCACAGGGATTCCCCAACCGAGCGTTACTATGTACCTACCTACCTAGATAGACAGTACCAGGTGCCTCGGTGGAGTGACGGCCAGCACCCCATGCTCCAGTCAAGATGTCTTCGGCCATATTATAGTCGTGCTAACGGCACCCTAGTGTACTCCCCTACACTAGCGGACCGATTTGTCCTAACCGGGAGAGAGGCTTGGAAGGAGGCTCATGCCAGGATGGTATGTGTAACTGCATGAGTGCGCTAAAGTGCTGGGATGCCGGGGTACGGGGGTACTGGGGTGCTAGGATGCTTGGCGCACTGGGGTGCTGGGGCGCTGGGCAATACAGACCGCCCAAGACACCTCCGATCCAGAGACCCTCCCTGTCGAAATACTGGCTACATACCTACCTAGCCTAGGTAGGTAGGTATCCAACTTTACCTAGGTAGGCATGTACTCGCCTTGCTTGATATTGAGATCCACGGGCATTTGAGCTGCAGAGGCAAAAGCTCGAAGCCGTGAAATAACATCTCGAATTCCGGCACTCGTATCAGGTGGGGGAGGGGGGTCCAAGGGGGCCTGGGTCTCTGCGAGAGCGCTTGCTGCTGCTGTCACTATTTCCAAGCATTTCCTCGGCTCAATCTGCCACTTCAGGGCCATGGCATGGCTTTTATTAGTCTTATTAGTCCTGGGTCAGACAGTTTCCCAACTCAGTCCAACCTTCAACATTGTGTCCTCATACTTGTCTGCATTGATCCCGCCAGATATCTTTACCTACTTATGACCCCGAGAGTCTCCTGACCTCACCTAAACCTACTTACAGCTCGAAGTCCGCTCCATTACATGTGCCTATACTGAGATCCCTGGTCTGTCTTGGGCGGCTGCCACAACAGTAAGGCACTTCTGGACGCTATTTCACCCTCTTTGGTGTGTTTCAGTCCAACCTTCCGAGTGTCACCTCGAATCTCGACCTGTCGTTCCTCCCATATACCTATCGCAGCCGTGGTTGTCTACCTCGGCTTCAGAGCCGTCGTGAGCCGTCGTTTGTCGACAGAGGCATTTGCACCGGGAAAAGTGGTCGTCAAGGCAATACGGCCAACCACGAGCAAAACCAAGGACGACATCACTTTCCGGTCTCAAGGCCACTGACTACGCGCAGTATCAGGTCAAAGCTTACTTATCGGATCTGACCCGATCTACTCGTCGATAAAGCTCGGTGTGCTTCCTGCATCCGGTTGCAACCGTTTCTTCGTGATACCACACATCGAGGCGTCCTACCTGCGTCTTGGGGATTGAGTGTGCGGGCTGTGCTGGACTGGGAACTGGACACGACCGCTCCTGCAGTGCAGTGCCGTGCATCGCGAGAGAAGCGTTCGAAGAGCCGTACGTACCGTACCGTCTGTCCCTTTTGCTACATGGACACTCCCGCGCACCCTACACATTGCCCGTGACTTTTCGGTATTCTGCTGTGGTAGCGATCACCCTGTCCGTCATCTGTTGTTGTGCGCATTCACCTCGGCAACTGTCAATGCTGAACAAAGTTTTGGTAACAGGGGGGACAGTTGACATTGTCAGTTGCCGATCTGCTGCTGTTTCGGTGGTCTGACGGATGGGCTGCATGGCACAACACAAGACATCGGGACGAGACAAAACATCTGTCCGACAGGACTGACATCGCATAGTGAAGAAGCGGACCTGGATTTATTACTTTGCTTTGCCTGACAGGAGGTTTTCTTTTAGTTTACCTGGAGACTGTCTGTTTCTTCCATGGCCCGTCTCTTCCCTCCCCGAACACAGGACAGAGGAATGTTCCAGCCTCATCCAAAGCCATTTCCCTCCTTTTATCCTACCTACCTTGTACCACGAGTCGAGGAGGATGAGGATAATGGGCTAAGAGATGACCTGAACGATCTGGGCAATCTGGGTAACCTGGGCAATCTGGAAAGCTTTCAGGTTGCCGGCTACTGCAACTACCAGCAGACGCCCTACGGTTTAGGTGGGCCGGTGGCGCCCAGGGGCCCCTGTCCTGGTGGAGGTGGAGAAGCACTGGGCGGCCGTGCCGCACATGCTAATCCTGCTCATGCTCATGCCAATGCCAATGCTCATGCTGCTCATGGCGGGGCAGCAGTGGCAGGGGTAGGCTCAACCGCTCAGTTAACAATACCCGCCCTGTTCCCTTTCCAACAACAACAACCTTCACCACTACTCCAATCTCTGACGGAGCAACGGCACTTCTCCCCCATCCTCAGTGCCGCGAGCAATAATATTGACACGATGGAGCAGAGTCAGGGTCTTGAGGACGACCTCGCTGCCCAGGAGGCTGCTGCTCGAACCTGGCAGCCGGAACTCGAGGTACGCCTTCGATATTGACTGCTCGTCGCTCCGGTCTTGGAGGCGCTCCCCTCCGCTAACGCCAATGAAAACTGCATAGGGACCTCGCTTGGGCGACAAGACTCCAATTGGCGCCATCATGGAGGAATACGCAAAGGCCGATCCCATCTACGTCGCGAAGACATCTGTGAGCCTTTTCTCATCTTATCTGCCTCCCCCGCCATGCTGCTCATTGGTGTCCCATTATGTGAGCTAGTGTTAACATTCGTCCAGGCCTTATCCGAGACATACTCCCATTACCGACCCGTCAAAGGAGACGGCAACTGTGGATGGAGAGGTAAGCTACGCTTGTCCCACACACCCGCTGCATCTATTTCCCAACACGCCGGGTTCATCTGGAGGTCCCACGGCCTTGTGACACCCAGATACATGCTTATGAGATTGTCTTTGGAGTTGACGCAATCTGAACGTCCCCATTCCAACCTTGGCCTGTAACTGACCTGCCCATAGCTATTGGGTTTTGCTATTTCGAGCTGCTCATCCAGCAGGGAAACCAGGAGTTTGTTGATGGTGAACTCCTGCGCCTCCGCCAGCTGAACGACTACCTTGTGAACGAGGGCGGTCATGACCCAGCGATAATCGAGGAATTCCTGGAGGAGACCTTTGAACTCCTGAAGGAGCTGTCCACTAGCATACACGACCCTGACACAGCCTTGGCCGTGCTGACTACCAAGTTCAATGACGATGTATCGATGGGCATTCTGTATCACCTTCGACTGCTTGCATCGGCATGGCTAAAAGGGCATAGCGATCAATACGGCGCATGGTGTGGAAACGATCCCGAACTTTACTCTCAAACAGTCCTCGAGCCACCGGAGCACGAGATTGACGAGCTTGGCATATCACTGTTGGTGGAGATTCTACTCAAGCCAGCAGGGTTCATCCTCGAGATCGTCTATCTCGACCGTAGCGCAGGCACCAAGGCCAATGTTCACCGTTTCCCCGATGACGACTCGGGAAACAATTTGACCATGCATCTCCTCTACCGTCCAGGCCATTATGACATCCTATACAAAGCTCCACCTCGGCCACCACCCAGAGAGATACAAGTCCACCGAATGGCCTATGAACCCACCAATTTCCCCAGCGCCCCGCAGTTCCAGGACCCTTTCGGCGTGAATCCTCTAGCCATGCTGCCTGGATTCGGGAGTGTTGGTCCCGTATCACCCCTGGGACAGCTGGCGGATTCAACGCTAGCGGAAGCAACACTGGCGGAATCAACACTGGCGGAATCAACACTGGCGGAATCAACACTGGCAGGGTCAACGTTAGGAGGGTCAACACTGGATTACTCACCAAGTCCGCAGTCCCCATGGTTTCCATCTCCATTTGCTGATTCACCGCCCACCCCATCATCACAAGGCCTCCCATCGCAACGAACACCACTACCGCCTCAGTCTCTGCCCGGTCCATATGTGCCCAATTCGACGATTCACGACTTCCGTTTCAGTCGTTACCAATACGAGGAAACGATAGACGCGAATGCCTGGCCAGATCAGCCTGTACAGACAAACACTTTCAAGAATTCACACTTCAATCCCGCCCACTTCAATAACCCGAACTTCCAACCGGAGGAATACAGGCCCGGTGTGGACGATCCCGTCGAGAGGTGCGACCGATCGGGCAGAAAGAGAAGTCATGCTAAGGTGGGGCACCATTCATCGGACGATAATACAGATTCCCCGGAATCTAGGGAGAAATGACGACCACACGGTGCCCGAATGAGGTCTAATCAACAGTATGACCTCGTCCGCCGATGACAAAACCTCGGCTGCCCTGGAACCCATCGAGCTGGAGTAACGACTGACCGTCAGAATGGCCCGGGAAAATAGCAATGCAATTAGTCTCCCAGGGGTGCGCGAAAGGTCGCAACAACGGTGATGCGACAAGATGGACTGGTGTCGAAGGGCACACGGTAGCTTGGATCAACATCCATATTATACATGCAAGCGGCGTATACGAGACGCATCTGTTTCAAGGTGAAAAAAAAAGGAAGACACGTTCGACACCCTTCGAACGGCGTGTACAGAGGCAACATCAAGAGGGGGCAAAGTCTGTTTGTGCATTCCCAGATGACCACAACGAGGTTTGCGCGAAGCGAACCGGGGCGGGTGTCTACTTGTTTCAACATATGGTTTCCTGTCGATATGCGCACACACATGACTGTGGCAGGGGTGATGGGGCCATACGAGCCCCGCGTGCGCGCCAATGACTTTTCTTCCATGAAGCCAAAGATCTTGTTTTCGCTTTTCTTTCATTCTCCTTACCTGTTGGGCGTCGGCAAGTCTGTACTGTAGTCGTGCAATGGCTTCGGCCATGAGGGAACTGTAATGGATTCATAGCAATGGCGTTCATAATTTTCCGTTCTACCTACCACACAGTTATCTAAGTGAGTACATGAATCAGATTCCTACATGGAGGCGCGCTTGCATCTCGCGTGTGTAGTTGCAACATAGCTCGTGCCTATTACCAAAGACCTTGTTGCGCGATCCAACCAGAGTAAACCGTAGAGCGGACTGGATAAGTCATTCACGTGCTCGCTCGTTCATTGAGCCGGGGAATGACAAGTGACAATTTTCGCTGTGGGCAAAGCGACTTGCGTTACTGTGATATCCAGGTCATCCATGGCTCGAGATCTCGAGTGGTGGCAGAGGAGGTAAAGCCAGAGGAGCGCGGGGCGACATTGTGGAGCTGATTAATGTTCATCCATATATGTTGTCAATCGTGGAAATGGTTTCCTCTCTGGAATAGTACGTACATAGTATGTACTTGGACCGGGATACCGGAATA
Source organism: Cytospora leucostoma (assembly GCA_003795295.1). Lineage (NCBI taxonomy): Eukaryota > Fungi > Ascomycota > Sordariomycetes > Diaporthales > Cytosporaceae > Cytospora > Cytospora leucostoma. The sequence continues at coordinate 417,462 of LKEB01000005.1, read as the reverse complement.
TCAGGTGAACATGTGGTAGACTTCTCACTGCCAAAAGCTCTCCCTAACGAGTTATCGCCTTGTGCTCTGATGCTACTACTACTACTACCATACCGGTTCATTCGTGTGTAACACCGACACCTACCACACCGTACTCGAGTGGAATCCCCATCTTACCCCCAAGCCCCAGATTGGGTACCTGCCGAGACTTCTGATCTAAAAGTTAAAAAGAGCGCTCAATATCATCCATCGCCTCTGACTCCCCTCGAGCCCGTCTTCTTGAGGCTTCTCTACCTGGATAGCATTTATGCTACGGATCCCCATCATGAGCAAATTGGTGCATAGCACTTTGTGATCTTGAGAGGCCAGCCGCTGCATATGCCTTATTGCTCCGTTAGATACCCCAAGGATCACGCATAGCTGCGGCAAAGGCAGCATAGGAACCCGAAGGTCCCGGTGCGTGTGCCGCACCGCCCTACGATGCCGCAGCCCCAGCAAACATGCCCTTGGGAACCTTGCGGGCCCGGTGGCCGCCACCACCACCACCGCCGTTACCGCCACCAGCAGCACCGCCAGCCCTGCTGCGGGTACCCAGGGTCGCCTCGAAGAAGCCGGTCCCCAGGTCGGTAGCGTCGCCGCCGGCGCCGACCGCGTCAGCGATGCGGAAGCCCTCGCCGTCCTTGAAGACGGTCTTGTACAGGTCGGCCATGGCGTCGGACAGGTGCTGGATGGCGCCGATGCGCTCGGCGTCGCGGTTACTCTCGATCTCGATGACGCCGGCCTGCTGGTCGATCCTTCCGCGGATCTTGCCGTCGATGATGAGGAAGCCCATGATGTCCTGGACCTCGGCCTCGGTGATGCGCAGCTGCTTGGCGACCCAGGAGAGGCGCATGCGCGTGTAGGGAGTGATGAGGTTGAGGACGGCCTTGGTGCGCATGTTGCGCGTGACCTCGTCGATGTTCTCGACAATGAAGGGGTCCGAGAGGAGGTCCTGGTTCTTCTGGAGGACGCTCTCGTACTTGTGGATATCGTCCCGCTGGTAGGCGTCGACCAGTTCGGTCATGGCGGCGATCCGGGGGTCGTTCCGGTACGGCTTGGTCTCCTGGCTGTCGAAGGGGTTGATGTCGGACCTCATGAGCATGGTGGTGAGGAGCAGGTACTTGAGCACCTGGATGCGCTGCAGGCTGCCGGCCTCGTCGTAGTTTCGGAAGGATTCGAAGAAGTCGGACTGGGCATCCTTCCAGTTTTCCTCGCTCATGTGCATCTTACCGCCGCACTCCCGGATGATGCCCATGATCTTGGGGTGGGGCACAGCGGAGCGTACCTTGAGGGCCCGCTGGTACAGCAACTTGAGCTGCTTGTTGTTCTTCATCTCGGCGTACATCTGGATCTCGAGGGCAAAGATCTCGAGGAGGTACGTGCCCTTACTGGAGTCATCAGAGCCGTCCTCGCGCCTACAGGCGTTGTGGAGCTCCTTGAGCTTCCTGGTGACGGCTACGTAGTCCTGGCGGTCGAGCAAGAGCTTGGCAAGCTTGATGTTCGTCTTGAGCCAGAGCCTCTCGTTGTTGGTAGCCTGAAAGCAGTCTAGTGTAAGGGAATAGAAGTGCTCCATACACTGTGCGGCGCCTTCGGAATCTGAACCCTTCTCGATATAATCCAGCATGTTGTTGATGGACTTCTCTGAGTAGTTGCGCGTCACCGCGGACTTCACGTAGGTCAGTAGCTCCGCAAAGTGTTCTGTTGCCTGGGACTTGGTCAGCTCCGTTTGCTCGCCTTGCTGGGACCTGTCGACGGACCTCATCGTATTGACCGAGCTTGAACTCAAGCTTGATTGCCTGTTTCAATCCCTTGAAGCCCCAGTCTCCTTTCTCCGGCTGTAGGCCTGGCACCTCCAAGAATTCCTTGATAGCATCCTTGGGGTCTGTGAGCTTCATCTGTTTGGCGTTGTAGTACTTGTTCTCGATGTCTACATCTCCAGAATCCTCATTGTCGTCCTCATCGTCGTAATCGAAGTCATACTCCTCATCCGACTCCTGCATGAAATCGTCGTCCGACATTATGGCTGGTTTTATGGAGTCTTGGGGTTAGAGTTGACAATGATGAATAAGGGAAGATCGTGTATGTGTGGCAATGTCTTTATCGGTAAACCTTGTCCGAAAGTGTGAAAGTAGAGTTGTAAACGAGAGGTGTCGATGGGAGAGCCCGTTAATTGTAAGATATGTGGAGTTGGACAGTCTGCCCGTTGATGTTAGTGTCGCCTGGACGCTGGACGTCGAAATGGCAGGGGCCCGTGCCAACGCTGTAAGGCTGAGCAGCAGCAGGGCAGCAGGGGTGGGGTAATCTACTTGCCCGCACCTGCTGCCCGCTTGTCCCTGCCACTGGAGAAAGTTTAGAGCACGGGCCGCCCTGACCCCTTCCAAGAAAAGGCTCCAAAGGCTGCCCAGGTGGTTTGCAGTTACGAGTGCTTTGACTTTTCTGCCACCGTCCTTTTCCATCGACCCTCTCTTCTTAATCAATAAACCACAACAACACCACCGCATTCAAGCGCTCGGCCTTGATCAATCCTCGTGTCGCCCACATCAATAGCTCGGTCCATCATCCAGACAAGATGGGAGGCAACGACCTCAACCTCAAGAAGTCATGGCATCCCCAGTTGATGACCAACCAACGGCGCGTCTATGATGCCGAACAAGCAGCACTACAGGAGCGGAAACTCACCGAGGCCCGTCTTGAGGAAATCCGCCGGGAGCGACAAATCGAAGAACTGCAGAAGCAAGAGGAGGCGGCTGGAGGACGGAAGCGAGTTGATCGTGTCGAATGGATGTACCAGGGCCCCAATGATGGCGGACGAGACGAATACTCTAGCGAAGCCTTCCTGCTCGGCAAGCGACGGATTGATTCCATCCTCCGAGGTGACGAGATCAAAAAGGTCGAGAATACGGCAGGGCCTACGGGCGAGGCTCCTGGGCCGATCTCGGTCGTGGCCAATACGCGAGACATCGCGACAAAAGTCAGGGAAGATCCTCTTGTAGCAATCAAGAGGCAAGAGCAGGAGGCATACCAGGCAATGATGAAAGACCCTTCGAAGAGGAGACAGCTGTTGGCACAGATGGGAATCGTGGAAGAGAAGCCTAAGACAAGAAAGGACAAGGAGGACAGGCACCGTAGCCACAGATCCCAACACCATCGCCGTCACCGGGACGATGATCCCGATTACGAACGACGTCACAGGCATCGGCATTCAGACTCGCGAGACCGCTCACGGAGTCCTCGAAGTCGCGAGTATAACTCGGATCATGAGCAGAGTCGTAAGAGGCGGCGTGCTGATTCACGGGACAAGTCACCACCACGGCGCCGACATGATGAACACTCGGACGATGACATACGTCGCAAGAGCCGACGATCCGACTCGCGAGACGGTACACGACATAGACGGCGCCGCGAATCTGAAGAGAGGGACGAGACTATTGGTACGAGAGATTATGCCGACAGACGGCGGCACGACTCGGGCGAGCATAAAGGAAGAAGGGAGCATAGATTCTCCCCGGACAGGAGGCGGAATAATGGCTCAAATCCGGATGCTAGGCATTTTGGAAACCGCGAGGACGACGAAAAGGAGAATGCAAGAAAGCTTGCAGCAATGCAGGCCGACGCCATAGATCTGGACAAGGCTCGGGAGGCCCGCCTTGCAGCCTTGGCGGAGAAGGAACAGGCCGATCACGAGGCGGATGAACGTGCCCGAGTCCAAGCGAACAAGCTTGGAGGCCGCCAATTCACGAACAGCCTTCGCAACTCGGCAGTGAACCAAAGCTTGGCAGACAACATAGGACGTGGTCGCCAAGGACTTCAAAGAGATGATGACTAAGGTGGTACGTAGGATAGATTGCATCAACGATGATATTAAGCTTGGCTGACAAGAGCTAAGCCATTCCTCCCCGTCTCAGTGTATACACTTGGTAACTCTGTCTGTGTCTCTACCCGGCATGAATACAGCCTTGCCCTCTAACCCCGCGCTCTTGGCATTTCAGCACTTTTTTGCTGCACAATCAACTGACTAGCTCATAGATGCGATCTGCTACAAGTGCTGAAACTGTCACTGGGGATTCCTGACACCGGTATCCCACCCTTCTACAACGTCTTTATTCTCCAATGTGTCTTTCTCGAATCCATTCAGTGCAATGTCAATCATGGCTCTAGCAAGCACTTCCACCCTGACAGAAGGGCCCAACAACCATGCAATGTTCCTAAGGCTGTACCCCTCATTGAGTATAGCTCCCGGTCTCAAGATATACGACTCGAATACCGCCGGGTTCCTCTTCGCTTGCTCGGTGAGCTCGTATTCCACTTGGCCCTGGTCGACGGTCAGCCTATATGATACAATCTCGTCTACATACCAGCCGACCACTTACCCTGATTTTCCGATATTCACCCACGAACCAGAGCGATTTGTTTTGATCACGCACCACAGCCACACCACTCACATATACGAAGCGAAATCGGCCCTCACTGGCTACAGTGTCTTTCGTGAAAGCTTTGGCAGCAGTCATGGTGTAGTCGATACTGACTGTTCTTGCTTCCTTCCTGTCTGCGATATATGGCTTGCCAAGAGTCCTGACGAGAAGGTGTCAGCACCGTTCACTATATGCCCGAGCCGGATGCAGCACGAAGCAAATCCATGGAGATCTTGTGAGGGGCCGTGGCCGGTGTTCGAGGCTCACCAGATACATGCATCCGCACCCTTGAGCTCCGAGAGCGTGGATGGGCTATACTCCAGGAAGTTGTCTAGGACAATCACCTTGACCTTCGGGTCTGCTACCGATCCAGGAAGCTGCCGTCTGGAGAGGACAACTATAGATGTTATAGAGGAGTGTTCGATGCATTGCTTCAGCACCTCATGGCCTGTGAAGCCTGTTGCGCCGGTGATCACGATCTTCATTGGTACTTCTGGTTCCTGGTTGACAGTCCCTGGAAAATGCAGACGGTAAGATAGAAGGGGAAGCAAAGCGTCGTCTCCCATCCTTACTGGCAATGACCTCTATATACCCAGCACTTGTGACGCCCTGATCAATCCTGCCGGGCTTCGGAAGTTCCGGTAGGATCCGACGTAAGCACACGCGGAACGAAGATAGGATCCGACCTTGTGAGGGAACGGTGGGTCGGCAACCTTCATGTATGGAAAATTGGCTCTCGTGCCCTAAGTATGAATGAGATCGCCTCCCAGGCGCTACGATCGAGCTCCCAAGGCCCTCAATGATGGACCTCATGGATGATGTCCAAGCCAACCCTGCATGAAGTCAAAGATCACAGGCAGGCGAGGAAGAGGTTTCACATCCCTGCCCTGAGACCTTTGGACGCGGGCGATGGGTGGGTGATGCTTCCACACGGGCCATCTTCTGTCCGCCCGTGAGCTTGGCATCGCGGAATCCTCGAGGCCGAGGAGGAAGAGTTCCGTTTGGGAGGAGTTGACGGAGCTCTGAAGCACCGTATGCCCGGGGTGATACTGAACAGCCTCGTCACTGTCGGCATCACATGCAACTCATCCTTGGTGACGTTACACACTGCCTATATGTAAATAACCAGGTAGGTATAGTCAGAGAGCTGTCTAACTCATAGCTACGGGCTTTTCACCACTGAATTAACCCCATCTCTGGTATAGTAAAGGCCTGGACAGAGGCGCGACCCTACCCTATATCATCTAACGTTTTGACAAACTTCGAATGCATTATCTCGGGTCTATACCAGCTTTCTACGAACACAAGTAATCAATCGTTGCATTGCAATCACTGGACTATCACGGCGGATCACAACTCCAATGGATATCTTCGACGTGTCACACATGCAAGCAATGTCCGACATCCTGGACCTCATGCCTAAAGATACCTAGGTAGTTCCTCTCCAGGCGGGATGCCTCCCTGGCAGATGTGCCTGGCGGTCGCTCTGCCGATTGCGGCAACCTCCATCGTAGCTTTAGTATGTTGCTGTGTGCCAATGCAGATGGGTTCATGGAGTGGATGGAAGAGACCATGGATATGACTTTTAGGGATGCAGGACTGCTATGTAGGTCGCAATGTCTCATGGTCACGACACATGCTACTTTCTCTCATCGGTAATACGAGTATCCGCTACCACTCTATGACTCCTCTCCTCAAGGATAGGACATTTTCTCCTGTCTCTTCAGCGTTGTAACTTCCTGGCACACATAATGTCACTGCATTTGCCATTGCAGTTTCATGACCATCGACTTCGTTTCTGTGGTAGACTACCCCTTATCTCATTATCTCATCCTCGGGATGACTGCCCAGGCATATGGTAGACGGGACTAGACCGCCAAAATGAACTGAACGTCCTTCCCGAGAATACCATGGCAGGCGAAGAAGACCTCGCCTAAAAGCAGGGAAAATACCAATATGAAAAGGCCAGATACCGAGTTGAGGAGAACCCCAAGCCAGCTCATGTGCCTTCAACCATGGCCCTACCTAGGTGCGCTGATACTGCCCCTGGTATTATCAAGCGTCTCCAACTACCACACCTGCTCCGACGCAGACATTGCCCTCGCTGTAAATTGCACCAGGCAACATTGCACATGCGATCTCCCTCGCATTGTGGGTTTGCTTCGAATCGTGGCTGGCCATTCCACCCTTCAAGCCTGCCGAGTCAAAGCATGTTTTCCCCTCAGCCAGACACTGGTAGATAACCAGCTGGTCCTGCAGATACTTGTCGACAGGGCACTCGCGGTTGACTGGCATAGAAATTAGCAATCTCCTCAGACAGATCTCTCGAAGGTCAACTGATGTCAGGTGGCTTCGGGTAGCGCCAAGTATGTATAGGATTTGGCGGTCGGTATTGTATGGCGTGACTTAAGATGATGTTGCCTACCTTCGTCCTCGAGAGCCTTACAGACCTGGCTCGAAATCTCCTTGCTCAACGCAGGAATGGAACAGTCCTTGAGACGCTTGCCCATCAGGTAGTCACGTCCCCAGCGACAGTCTACAACAATGATAATCAGCCACTTATTCATAGCGTCGACATTCAACCACGAGTACGTGGAAATGCTGGATATGATGTGCTGATGATTGAGGCAATGTTGCTTACGTTCGGCCTTGCCAACAAGGAGGACGTAGACTCGGTCACGGAATCCACTGTCTTCGATTTTGAAGCTCACTTCAGCGCCAGGAAATCTATACTCGATATCCTCTGTGAGGTCCTCCTGCAGATGTCCATGCAGTTGTGGCGGAGTGATGATGGTAACATCAACACTCAGGATCTCATTGTCAACGGAACCCGTCACATCCTCATCAGTACAGAACCTTGCCTCCTTGCTCAGATTCAAGACTGTACCAGACTTCAGCGGGAGGACCTTGAAGCGGATCGTTCCCTCCTGAATACACTTTGGATCAGGAGTTCTCTTGTCCCAGCCACGCTTGACGAGTTGTCGTCCGATATCAACATTGAAGTAGTTCTTCAGTGCTGGGAGGAAGACCTGGTCGAGATACTCGAAGCTTGGAGCATCAGGTGAACAAGTCGCACCAGTGAGTCTAAGGTCGAAGGGCGCTTGTTTCTCGGGATCCTCACAGCCAAGGTAGAGAAGAAAAGGTAGGACGGTCTGGAAGTGTAGGACGGAGCTTGCAAGCATTGAGCCAGGACTGATCTTGATCTCTTTCTTCGCAAGTTTCTTTGGGGATGGATGGTGTTTCGGCTTGAACGTCAAAGTTTGACTCTGCAAAACGTTGCCTTCCACAGCTGCTCCAGTCTGATCGGCTAGCCACTTGACAATGGCTATGAGGTGAGTTGTCATTCCTGGGAGGCGGTTAAAAAGAGATACAACCATTAATCAGGATAAGTGATGAGGCAAGAAGTGCAGTACGTCGTTAGATGCATTATGAAGCTTAGACTAGGAGTGGACTTAATGCCAAGTCGTCACGATCCATACACGAAAGTAGTATGAAGTGATCCGTCTTTGATAACTGCCTCAGGAGGTGCCATTGTGCAGACAAAGCCATTGGAAGTGAATACCTAGGTACCTTTGGAGAGTGGAGGTGTCATTGGGAAAATCGGAAGGGAAGTTATTGCTAAGGCTCACCTGGCTGGTCTGCTGATTGGCGAATCTTCTCGATCCTCACTGGCTTCATGGTGATGGCAGAAAGGGCAATGGCGATGCGCACAGCTTGGCCGTTCGCCTCATCGAGGCTGTCTAGAACGACAAGTTTGTCGTCTTCAGCGGTCGACCCCATGGTGATGTGATGACAGTCGTCTTTGAGGTCGGGTCGCGATGGAGATGAACCAACTTTGCAAGAGCGAAAGGTCAACAGGAAGGCGAGAAACGCGTTGTCGGGTGTCCCAGGTTTGTACTGGATGAAGGCTTGACGGCGATCGGCGAGATAGCTTGGTGGGAAACAACGACTGGGTCTGTGGGAGAGCAGCTTGTGGTTTAGTGGGCTGAGCTCCCAGGGAGTTTGGGATGCACTCGTGCAATGTTTAGCTGGGGGGCAGGCGTGACAGGCATGACAGACGTGAAGCTTGTGGTCTTCGTTTTGAGCTTCTTCGGGACCAGTTCGCAAACGCGACAGTAACCTTTTTTACAGTTGCCGGACGCGGTTACCCGACCAAGTAATCACGCGCATGTTACAACGGAGAAGGAGGAAGGTGCATTCTCGATCATGACAACCAAGTGTTGTATGGTCTCACATGGTACAATGAAAGCATAACAGAATAATAGCTTTGAGTACCTTGAAAGCACAAGGCACATCAAACCATGTGGAAGCCACACCTCCGGGAGCCTTACATATCATCTCGCTTTAGACAAGCACACGGCGTCCAGGTGAAAGCCACTGTACTGGCTGGGGACGGCTGGTCAAGTTGACAAATGCTGACATGGAAGCAGAGCAGCTTGAGACTGATAACAGTGACATGGCCCTATTCATTGGAGGAAGCTGGGATCATTAGCACCTGTAAGAGTCCGGTATGCTGGTCTCATGAAAGGATTGGACATGATAGACGACATATCATTTTCCTCTATGAACGGCATAGTGAATAGCCCAAATGGAACGATCTCTCACTTACGTCGATGAGAACTTCCTGGGCAGGCAGCTAGCCCTCTGTTGGCACTTTATTGAGATTCGGAGGTTGGTAGAATCCCCATTACCTAAACTTCTCATACTCAACAATCTCTGCTATCCTCTCTTCGACCCTCTTCACCGTCTCGGCATCGTATAGATCCTCGGGGGATTTGCCCTCCTTGAGCACCTGCTGCTCATGAAGCTTGGCCTCCTTCTTCGTCATGCACACCAGATCGCTCATCCTCAGTGTGGTCCATTTCTGCAGGTCTTCTCCCTCTCCCGAGGTCTTCAGGATACTCGCCTCTGGCCTTCTCCACCGTATGAGGAAGAGGCTCGTTGGGAGACTGCTGATCACACTTCGGCCACGGTACATCTCCTCGATGAGGAAGGCAACATCGGGTACCGATAGTGGTATCCTCAGTCCGACGGCCACATCTGTTGGGGCACCTGGTTCTGCGCGTACCAGCCTCTCCTCGTTCGCCTGTACTATGGAGAATACCGAATCGAATACCTTGCCCGATCCTTTGGACTCAACATAATCGGTTGGATAACCTGTAGTTCAGGTCAGCGTTTGATGCGGGGTCAAGGTAATATGAGAGCCTTACCTGTGATCTTGAGGATGACATGGTTCGCCACCGTCAGTCCAAAAATGGATGGCATGGTACCAAGAACTGGCAATATCCGCACCCGGAAGTCAGGAAGTGGTCCCAAGTCGCCCACTGTGCCCTTCTTAAATTCCTCTTCGGGCAGCGGCAGGAGTTGTGCCTTTCCATCTGCCGTCTTCTCTGTTGAGTAAACTGCGGGGATGCCGTGTGTGACACCTTGCAGCTTGAGCCGCCTTCTCGTCGCTCGCGATAGGGGGTCGTCCGTGGTTGTGCTTATGTCGCCGACGATGATCCTCGTCGGGTCGCTCTTGCACCCGGCACCCATGGCTGAGATGACCTGGATCTGGTGGTCATGGCAATACTTCAGCAGCGCCACCTTGGTGTCAATGTTGTCGATCGCATCGATCACAAAGTCCGGCTTCTGTCCGTTCTCGCCCCATGGCGCCAGTAGTGACTCGGCACTGTTGCCGTCGAACTTCTCCAGTCGTAGGTCGTACTTGACCCACGGCGCGATGGCCCTCAACCGCTTCTGCAGGCACTGGACCTTGGGCAGACCAACATCCGCCAGCGTCGCGACCGCATGCCTGTTCAGACTGCTCAGTGTGACCTGGTCGAAGTCGATCAATCGCAGTTTCGAGATGCCGGACCGTGCGAACGCCGCCGTTGCGTGGCTACCGACACCGCCGCAGCCGACTACTACGACGAAGGAGTTGCGCAGCTTGTCGAGGCCCTCGGGTGTCAGGAACACGCGGTTCCTGGCCAGTTGCTCGAGGATCAGCTCATCGTCAAAGTCGCCGGCCTGTGCTCGTCGGGCAAGGGCTTCGGTTCGGATGTCTTCCTTGTCAGGGGCAGGGATCGTCCCGAGGCTCGTGAGCTGTCAAGCAGAAGAGGCGCTGTTAGTGATCAGCACTCTCTCGGTCGATTTTCGGTGCCCAAGTCCGGGGAAACAGATATGGGGCGGCCGCGAAGGCTCCTCCTTATGTACTGACTTTCTGCAGATGTTGATCCTCAGTCGGGTCGGGTATCGACTCCTTAAGCCTGGACACCCTCTTCTCTCGGGAGAGACGCTGGTAACTCAGCAGTCCTGCGGCTACGACACCACCGGACACGAGAGCGGTCGCAGCAAACTGGAAGCGCGAGTCGTTCGTCGCGCGTGACAGCAGGCCCGACATAATTGAACAGCGAGTAGGAGGCAAGGAGAATGAACACAGGGGAAGTGAATGCGTGTCGTTCTCATCTGGGGGCGCCTACCACGGTATTCGAGTAGACGGCCGAAGCCGCCCAAAATATTTCGAGATCCGTGGTGGCACCATCCTTGTCGCTGGTGACGCGCGTGAGGCCATTGGCTTATGTAATCAGGTCCCGGTTTTTCAAACGTCAAGTCATCAAAGGTGTGGTATATATCCAAAGCATTGCCACGAGCTTCACGTATGGGCTCACACCGATTCTGTTATCACAGAGCAGATGGGCATCACAAGCAGTCGAGCCGAAGTATCGGTCTCCATGATTAGCACCCCACTTTGTGTAACATGGGATAGGATCATCGGTGCTCTCTAGAGATACACCTCAACCACCAAGACTTGGACGGGAAAGCAGCAACGTCGGTATCAAGATAATAAGATCAATATTATATAGAATTGAATTATGGGATTTTCCTTGTCCTCAGTACAGTCTGGGTATATCTCTACCGACTGGGTAATCTCGATGTCAATCGTCTACTCCGCTTACAGTCTTTTTGTACTCCGCTTACAGTCTTTCGGCCTTCGTGCCGCTGCCTTCCCAGCATGCTATCGCTGGATCCCTGGGCCGATGATACCTCTGCATCACAGGCACCCTCCATCTGGGTGTTTGGTGTTAGTAAGCGTGGCAGATACTATGGACAAAGACACACATGTCTCTTCATGTTGTCATTCGGCGTTGTTGTCCCCTTCGCACCACAATGCGAAGAGTTTCCCTGACCTCTTGCATGTCGCGGCTCTGAGTGCTTCATTGCGACGGCCCCGGGAACGATGCTCATGCGATCCGTTTGCGGACGTACTGTACCGCCAAATGTGATCTGCCCAAGGTACATAGTAGTCTTCAAGGCCGTTGCTCTCTGCGTTCTTGTAGACAGCTCGACATCCAGGAGGTCAACAGCAGCTGAAGGATGGGATCGTTGATGCATGCGGCAATGAGCATGTGGCAAATGTGCTTCTACTTGGTTGAGTGGGAGAGCCCTCTGCCGACGAACTCGTACGCTGGGTCCGTAAGCCCCTTGTGTAAAATCTACGTTCGAACAATGTTGATGGCTGTGACACTGTTTGCTTCGATGATGATGTCTTGGTCGGTTATTCCGGTGCTCATCTTACCAGACAACTTTTGCAGCCATCGCCAATGTCCTCTGAGGTTGGCGGATGATGTTATTGACAACTCCAGAGCGGTAGGTTACCGTCAACAATTCGTCATATATAGACTAACAAGGAAACCATCTGTCTCTGTTTAGTTTCTGTATGTAGCCACCGTACCGATGCTTTGTGACCTTGTAATCATAGGTCGCCAGTGTAGGCCAACTGATTCCCAGCTTTTGAATTCCCAGGTTGATCAAACATTTCGTTATACTCTGTTGTACAGGCGAAGACTATAAAGAGACACAGCAGGTCCTTTGAATGATACTCTCACTGCTATCATGCTTTTCTGACAGTTGTGGTTGGCAGCTGAGAGACGTCTTCCTATATCAGACTGTCACCAGCATTTGCTCTACTCCCGCAATTTTGGAGCCGCATGGAAAGGCTAAGTTTCGCATGAGCGATATTGCGTCTCCAAAGACAGCTGGCCAACCTACATTTGACAGGACTGTGAGAACGGGTGTGCTTCATCAGATCGGCTAGGAGCTCGACGGCCCTGAGGATTGGAACTTGTACAATGAGCGGTTATCCTAGCGAAAGTGTAAGTGACAAAGTTCCAATGTAGTTGTTAGGATTGGAAATCTAAGTTTTGCTAGGCCTACGACACAGCATCTTTGACTGCAGGTCATCAATGGCTCATGTCTAAATCAGTGTTGCCCAAATACAGCCTGCGGCCAACTTTGCTCAGAACGTTGGAAAATCAACCTCCGGTTCGTCGCGAGAATACTTGCCAGAGCTCTGCGGCACGCCAGTTGCAGACTCAAATCAACCGATCTCGTGACTTCCCACAAACGATACAAAGTACACAGCTACCTCCGCCGCCGCCTCTCACCCCCCATATAAACATCACTAAGCCCCTATCACTTCAACCGTGGGGGCGAGCTGGTGTAGCGGCGACGCTACACCTAATCGCCCTCACGGTTACCAAACTTTCCCACTTGTCTATACTCGTAGCCTTCAAGGCTAGGAGTTCAATCGTAGAATCAACAAAAAGCCCAAGGGGCTTTTCGTGACCGTGGGTGCCCAAGTGGGCGCCCCGGGGAGTTTTTGCTGCTCGTTTCCTCACCACATGATGGCGGCCTTCGCGGTGTTTCTCTTTCCTTTGCCTTCCTGATGAATTTGATCTTTTGCTTCCACTCGAATGGGGGAAACGCAAGCGGCGAACGGGACGTGAGGGACCAGTTGGTGGGTCTTTACACTAGGAACATGGGGTGCGAGGCGTGTCGAGTTGAACAGCTTGATCTGGCGCCGGGGCAGAGTTTAGCATATCCATGTGATTTATAACTTTCAGGATACAAAACTGGTTACTGGTGTATTTGAATGTGATCAAGTGGCACTCCGTAAGTCAAGAGCTATCGATGGCGCCACTGCAGACCTCCTCTTGGGCACCCTGTGCACAGATCAGTGACCCAGGACCGCTACTGATACATTGGAGAATCAGACATTCAAGGTATTATCCTGGCGTTTCTGATCCATAGCAGAGACCTGCAGCGACCGAAGCGTTGGTTACATTTGTAAACACATGTATCATTATAGCCGTGCGCCAACACGATGGCAACAGGCTCCTTGAGCCTTGAACTTCAATGTAGAGCATACGAATGCGTGCTTCCGTGATAAATCTCATATAGTATGATGTTGTACATTGGTGCAGTGTCCGTGACTTCTGTGTTCCCATGATATCAGCCAATAAATCGAAAATCACTATTTGGTTGCTCCGAAGGCAGGATGGGCTCCAGATGTCCCTTCTGAACGCCACTCCGTACTGTTATCGTCAAGTCTGCGTCAAACACCCACCTAATGTTGTGTTTACAGATATCGTGGATCCAGTCATGTCGTACCTGGCGTTTCGATAGACTTCCGCGATCCTGCGGGCACAAATCGGGTTCTCCCATTGATGGTGGCACAGAGGAACGCCTCATGCTACCTGGATATAGAACACGAGAAGGTGGCCTGCCACCTACTCATAGCTGTGGCTAGCCTGGTATGTTCTTGGCTAGATAGATGTTAACGGGACTGTATTTATCTTGATCCCAGGTCCTAGGTCGACCAGCCTAGAGGAAGTCCACATTTATCCTCCGCGGAGAAAGAGCCACAAGCTTCCTGTCTATATTGTTGTGGTAATCATCTCATCATCAGTTACAACAACCAATATCATGCCTTCCACGATCGACGACAACGCCTGGCCAGACAGCCTGACCGACCCTGAGACCCGCCAACTACTAGAGACCTTCTACGAGCTCTCCAACGCCCCAAACTCAGCTAGCGACATCGACGCAAACGAGGAGGCACTCGCGGACCTGTTCCACCCCGTGAAAGGAGTATATCAGCTGGCTTCGAGGCGGGCAGAGGGGAGAGATGGTAGAATCCACCCCACATGACTTTCCCCCGTTGCCTCATATACATGTAGTTTCTCGTGGGCTGACCCTGTCAAAATCCCAACCGACCCAGAGATCTTAGCCCTCCGCAAGGCACTCTTCGCCTACATCCCCCGGCGCGACCACACGGCCGTCAAGCTCTTCACCTTCGGGGGTGACCAGACGCAGATCATGGTGCTGGGCAGGGTGGCGTATGGCCATCATGCCGGCCACGAGACGAGCGGGGACTGGGCCGCGAAGACTGTCCTGACGAGGGTCGGGGGCGAGGTCAAGTTCCTGGAGGTCAATATCATCATGGTGAGTCGGTTTTCAGTGAACTAGGCGCTTCGCTGAGGGCGCTGACAAACTTATGGCTGACTCCGTCACCAGGATACTGCGGCTCATATTTAGGTAACATTGAAACTAGTATTGGGGACGTAATCACGGCGTTCTGCTCTGATAAGATTATCACTGGTCTTCCATTGTCGCGGAATGTGTAATTGAGCCTTTCAAACGAGCCTCATTAGGACCATGTGTGTTCTGGTGTGCTTGAGTGCCTAGTGACAAAGGCTCTTCCATACAGTATCTACATAGACATAGCTACACTCGGAACCAAAAGTCTACAACTCTGCGCCAAACTCTCCTGGAAATCCTCGTTCTCCTGTAGCAAAGAGTTCTAGCATGCGATCTCGGACACCGAGCTCTCGGCAGCCCGTCGCGACGTAATCGACAACACTTGCTACCCCTTTCAAGCCAATGATCCTTTCCACCTCTCACCCACCTTCCTCCCGCACGGCCTCGAACTTCTCGCCCACACTTTCCTGCGCGGTATGTACACGGAGCATGTCCCGTGCCGCCTCCCTGAGCTTATACTTCTGTATCTTCCCGCTCGCCGTCTTGGGGAACTCGTCCGCCCAGAAGACATACCTCGGCACGAGGTGCCCAGACAGCCTGCCCCGCACCCAGCGCCGGACGTCGTCCCCCCGGAGCACCGGCGGCCCTACCTCCCGGCCCTTCTCGCCCCGGGTGGACCACGCCGGGCGGCTGTCCCCTCCGCCGCCCCCGAGCGTCCGGTCGTCCTCGGCTGTGGCGACGCCGCTCCTCGCCGCGACGAACGCGCAGACCGCCTCCCCGTACCTCTCGTCCGGGACGCCCACCACCGACGCCTCGGCCACGAGCGGGTGCTGGAAGAGGGCGTTCTCGATCTCCAGCGGGTGGATGTTCTCACCGCCGCGGATGATCAGGTCCTTGATGCGCCCCGTGATCGTGACGTACCCGTCCTCGGACATGCTCGCCTCGTCACCGCTGTACATCCACCACCTCCCGGTGCTGCTGCCGCTGCCGCCCGTATCGACACCCACGCCCAGTTCGCCACCCGCACCGTCCCGCCTCCCGACATCGACATCCGGCTCAAGCACGCGGACCTCCCTCGTCCGCCCCTCGTCGCCCCAGTACCCCTGCATGACGAGGTACCCACTAGCAGCCAGCTCGCCCCTCTCGCCGACAGGTAGCACCCGGCTCCTGTCCCCCGGGTCGACGACCTTGACCCGGGTGTGCGGCATGACCCGGCCGACGCTCCCCGTCCTCCTGCCCGGCGGGTCCGCCGGGCTCGTCATGCAGGACACGGGGCTCGTCTCCGTCATCCCGTAGCAGATCACCAGCCCGCCCATGCCGAGCTTGCCGTAGAGCTTGCGCACCAGCGGCTCGGGCACCGAGGACCCGGCCGCGATGCCCTTGGAGAGGTGGGACGGGAGCCCGGCGGCCTGCTCCCGCGCGAGGGCCGCCTCCTTCCTGCTGTCGTTTCTGTCGTCATCGAGCAGCTCGAGCATGGACACGTACATGGTCGCCACGCCGTGGAGCCCCGTGGCGCGGTGGTCGGCGGCCATCTGGAGGCTGGCGCGGGGGTCGAAGGCGGGCGAGGGGAAGAGGATGGCCGCGCCGGTGGTGGCGGTCGCCATGTAGCCCAGGACGGAGCCGAAGCAGTGGAAGAGCGGCGGGGGGCAGACGATCCGGTCCGAGGGGTGGAGGCCCATGCGGCTGGCGATGAGGTGGCCGTTGTTGAGGATGCTGGTGTGGTTCAGCGTGGCGGCTTTCGGGTGGGACGTGGTTCCGGACGTGAACTGGATGTTGATGGTCTCGTCTGGGCTCAACGGTGAGTCTGGGGTTACGGGTCTGGTATCGCCGAGGCGTGGGGAGGGGCTGAGTTCTGTATAGGGCGTGAGTGAAGGATAGTCGTCCAGTCGAAACTTCACGGAAGGGTGGTATCTTGTGTTATCCACCACTACGACTCTCTTGAGTGTCGGTACCCCGGGGCTCTCGATCCTACTAGATCCCAGGTCCGGGACCAACCCTTGGAGCAACTCCAGGTTGCTTCGGCCCTGGCACGGCTTGTAGGCCTTGTCGGTCACCGCGCCAATGATCAAGACCTCGACCCCTAGGTGTGAGAGTGCAGCACCAACCTGGGCGGCGTTGAAGGTCGGGTTCAGTGGCACCAGGATCGCCCCCAGCTTGAAGATGGCGTAGGTCAAGGTAGCATTCTCGGCAGTGTTCCCGAGCTTGACGGCCACCCTGTCTCCCTTCCTGACGCCCAATGACCGCAGGGTGTGGGCCAGGGCATTCGAGGCAGAGTCGAGAGCCGCATAGCTCAACTTTATCTCCTCGGCAGCGCCGGTGGTCGTGGGAGAGCGACATATCACTGCCGGTCTGTCGCCGTGCTCGGAGACGATCTCAGCGAAGTGCTCGGGTATCGTGTGAGGTAGGAGCGGTGGCTCACTGGGCCCCTGTGATACGCTGTAGGTCAAGCCACTCGACCGTCTCGCTTGAACTGAGTCGGCAGAGGCAGACGTAGCTCTGACCCTCAAGCCGCGACATGTCCATATTGACTGTCGAACGCGGGCCACCTTATGGCCGAGGAGGACCACCCTCGTGGCGGATGTTAGCGACATGAGGTGAAGGCGCAACAGCAAACAGTAAACTCAGCATAGCAGCTGTGAGGTAGCTCTTGCAAGAAGAATAGATTTACAGGAACCGGCCAGGATAGATGCCTGGAAGGAGCTCACAACCGAGTACAATGGGAAGGTGGAGGTGCTCATGCATATCGCGTACCACATACCAGATCCGTACTCACCTGCGCCGGACTCCAAGCCAAGATGCGGGGTTGGTTGTTGGGGACTCAAAGCGTTACCTTGGTCTATGCCATCTCAATCATCTGTGTCCATATGCCTAGCGATGAATGAGTGAAACCCAGCGCAGGTGTTCTGAGTTGCTGAATCTCCATCTCAGTCGCGGAATGCAGTGTACTGGCCGCCTCAAGCACGCCTCATAAAGAAGTAGGGCCTCCCCCGGCTGAGTAGACTGCATCACTCGAAGCTGACGTGAGTGGGTGTTAATTGGCAGATGAGACGCCCTCAGTGCGACTGAGGATGAAGTATTGTGTAGCGGATGCCTCGAGGTCTCGACGTGCGCAAGATACTCGGTGGTAGGAACGGATATAGCAACGAGCTGACAAGAGCCGGGCGACGCGCACGCAACTACTCGAGCGTCTGCACACAGACTGTCACATGACACATCCTTAGACCAACACGATCATCGCATATCGTCCCTTTCGTCCCGAAGCATTTTTCTTGGGGCACCGGCATCATCCACCTGAGTCAATCAAGCCGACGAAGGAGGGCGAAATAACATTGGAATTCATCCTGTCGTCTATTATTATTCTTCTAAGGTCGTAATCATTCCTCAGTCGATACTGGATATGTATGCCATGGCATTATACGAGTGTGTTGGCTGTCCATGCTTTTGTTCTCTAGCCACCATTCGCAAGACCGTGCTTTCGAAAAGAGAACCCTGTACTCCATTCGCATGCGATGATTGAGCATGCCCGGAGGACAGACGGGGAGAAATGACATCTTTATACAACGAACAAGGGCCGGGGAAGGCTCCCATCAGGGTATCAGGAATCGCCGCCAACGTGCCTCTCATGCTCGGGTTTCCATGTTCCTGTGAGAGTGTCAGTTGGCCGAGTCTCGGACTAGTAAGAATGCTAAAGAAAGCGCTCACCCTCAAAGCCATGTCTTACAAACGCCATCTCGTCGTTGACGTCCTTGGCTCCCATCTGCCCCACACCGGGCGAGAAGCTCGTGATGGGCAGCACTATCACATCGCCGACCTTCTTAGCGGCCTCCATTCCCGTGAAGTTCTGCCAGTCGATCGGGCCCTTGCTCGTGCTCATGTCGAAATACCGCGGGTCGTTGAAGTAGTCAAAGATGGTGTCGGTCCAGACCGCAGGCCCCGTGAACTCCACGACGTTCTTGTCCAGGAAGCCCGAGAGCAGGCCCGTCCTCTTCCTGCGGAGCGTCTCCGCCGTGATGCGGGATACGATGTCCCTCAGGACGGGATGTCCAGACTTGGCCTGTATGGTCCACTGGCAGAACTGGATCCGCCGGCTGTACCAGTCGTGCCAGTCAGGCCTGTCGGGGTCGGCCTCAATGCCTATTACCAGCCCGATGGTCGAGCGCGGGACCGTATCGGGCACCCACTCTATCGCAGACTTGAGGGCCGAGGTGTCGATGTCGCTGTAGACGCCGCCGCGCGCGAGGAGGATCAGGTATCTGAAGAAGTCGGCCTTCAGCACGGGCAGTGGCATCGCTTCGAATGCCTCGAGAACCTCGGGGACGGAGGCGTAGAACAGCTTGATGAGGTTCGCGGCCACGTCGTCGGTGATGACCTCGTGGATGAAGCCCGGGTGGAGTAATGACCATGTGGCCTCCTCTGCCCTGAATATGAACTTGCCCTCGGCGGGGGTGTACTTCCAGGTCTGCCATATGTACGCGGGGAACTTGGACTCGACATCGTAGGGGTATTGGTACGCGAGCTTGTCGTATGTCGACATCTTAGACATGTCCTGTATCGGTTTCTGCCCAGTGGACCCTCCAGAGCCTCCAGAGCCTCCATGGCTGGCAGCTTCCCCTCCTTTTTCATCTGTTTGTGGTGTGCTCGTCCTTGAGGAGCCGTGCCCCGAGAGCTCTGGTATGTCGTCGTTCTTTGGGTAGAGGTCTTGTTCTACTGGTAACGAGGGCGCATCGGGCGCATGTGATCGTGTTAGAACGTAGAAAAGAGTTAGGAAGAGCGCGGCGGCCATCAGGGCCCGCTTGAAGGTGAGCATTTTCGGGCAGTGTTGGAGCTGGGAAGCCCGCGCCGCAGTAGGAATCAGCAACGGTTGTCGAGGGACATTGAGTGTTGAAGACCAATTGGGCGCCGAGTCAGGTTGGAACGGAATGGTGGACAGTCGTGGACAGCGGACTGGTTCGTCGAGGAATAGTGACGTCGCAAGTTCGAACTTCTTGACGGGTACGGACAGCCCTGGAGGTGGGTAGGTAATAAAGGAAGCGTGGTAAAGGCGCACAGGGGGGCGGGGCCTGATATGAAGCTGATAAGTATGTAATGGAATAGACGAGACGACGGGACGGGACGGACTGGCTGCTATGTAAAGATGTAAGTCGTCATCCGTCCAGCCAGTCGCATAGCGACTTAGTCAATCGTCAAAGTCAACCAGTCAGTGAGTTGTGGGCAACATACCTCTTTGTCTTCTTCTCTTCTTCAATCGACTATGTAATAATGCGGTACCTGTCTTGCAGGTGATGAAGGCGAAAGTAAAGCACGAAAGTTATCTACTGTAGAGTATCCCGAACAATGCGTAGGTAGTGTAGGTAGGGGTGGGTTTTTTGCTTGCGGCAATCTAGGCGGCCTTGGCCTTTTTGATCTCGCCAAGGCCTCGCCAAGGCACTCGCCAAGGACCCAGGGCCCGGCAGGGGGACAAGCCCTGACAAGCACTTGAGCTCGAGCCTGACAGGCCAGACAGGCCAGACAGGGGCCACTGTTCCCACTTTACTTTTGGCTTGGAGGGCCCTGGGGCACTGGGGGGCTCAAATGTTGCGCAACACTTATTGCGGAGCCAGAGGGGCCGACATCTGGAACATTGAAGGCACTCAACCATTGACATCCTTGAATTGGACATTGCAATTGGATACTACAAAAGAAAGCCAGGACTGAGATAGGAAACCCGGACTAGAAAAGACCGTGTTTGATATTGGATCTACATACAGACCTTAGTTGTAGTTTGATATTATATCTATATAAACCTGCGTCGACAAGATCCAACACTCGGACTTTTGTATCCAAGGTCCAACGGTCGCCTCCTCAACGGCCGCTTCAGCTTCGAGGGTCCGTCCACTCAACCCCCTCAACGGTCGAGGTCTGTTCTTTGATGATTGTCAACCTGGTCAGGATTCTTAGTCAAGTTGACGGTCCAGTCAAGAACTCAGCATCATCGTTATCATACAACGTACCATAATACCTGATCTCCGTACATGGACACGCCTCAAGCGGCATTAGATGGCGTATGTGTCCACGAATCTCCGGTGTTCCCAGAACCAACCTTGAAGGTACTGCACAAACAAGCTTGGAAGCTAAGCTTGGGCAATTGCGCGCAGTTTCGTCGGTGCTGGCAGGGATAACGATGTTTCCGTCAATAAGGTGAGAGATGACTTGCATTCGCACAGCCCGGATTGTGTACGTACATCATGTTGATCCCTACCATGTACCGGTAGATCTGCCTAGGTGACTTCCAAGGTTGCTATCAGTGGCTCATTGAAAATGATAGGTATCTTCTCCCTCGGGCTCTCATAACATCCCATGGGATCTCATGACAACTGCCCAGCTGGCCTCATTGATCTCAGCAGTGGCATATAGACCGGTGGAATACAGACTACCTATCTCGGTAGCTAGTAGACTCCTGCAGAAATGGCTGGCGTGTCACTGGCCTGATCCTGCCAAGGTGGAGGCAGAAAGCTTATATCCAGGGCTCAGATGGGATGCCCCATTGTTCCAAACTGTACATAGCACTTTATCATCATCTCAAACCACATCTGATTACGCGTCCCATATCACCACAGTAGGTGTCAGGGCAGCTACTGAAATGCTGCGCTGCACCAGCATGGATCTTGCGTAGGGACCTCGGGAGTTTCGCCGTCCACAGCCACATCAACTACCATCGTCGTCGCACTTTACAGAGTACCCGCTGCCCCGGTGATCAACTCCGTTCTGTTACCACCATTCTGGCGCATCCAGATCCTCACTTTGCTGGGCGAGGCCACGATTCAGGCTCCCAAGGCTCTGGGTCCTTGCTTAGACGACAAGCTCCATCCTGGTAATGTCGGTGGCATATATTAGTATCCATTCATATCCAGGCCGCTGGAATCCAATCATCGTTGTTTCGCAGTCAAACAATCCGCGAACAGATATATATGTCGTCTTGTTGTTCTCGCTGCAAACCTTGCGTACTGTGTCCAACCAGCCCTCGGCAATTTCCCACATGGCCAGGATGGCCAATGCAGGGTGCCGAGGTGCCGATCGATGATCTACCAGCTGCATCCCAGGCCTGCGGCCCATGAAACGCCGGATCTTCAGACGAGCAGGCCGTTCTTGGCAGGTCAGATCGGGCCTTGCAATATTCCAGGATATTGGAGGAGCATGAAAGCAAAATAGTCATTTGGTCAAAGCATGATTACCAACGCATTTGCTACGAAATGATTGTACCTATTCACCTCAGACTCATCAAAGTGTAACTGTTCTTGATATCTAATCAGATCATCGAGTGCATCGGACCAAAGACAATTTCTCCGCGAAATGTACGGTACTATGGCCATACCGTGATTGCTACTTGCAGAGATCTGTACAGCTAAGAAATGGGCGCGGGCTCAGATACTGGATGCCGGAACAGAGTTCAAGATAGAATGCTCGAGGCCTTCAAATGTGGTCAACGAAAGACCTCGAACAAAACGAAGTTGCGAAAATACCCCAATTTAGCCAGTCAACCCCTCCCAACTCCCCTCCCCGGGACCCATGGCCTTAGGCTATTTCGATCGCAAAATTCCAGTTCAGGACAGTTCGGGGATTGTGACAGCTGTTAAAAGGGCACGATCAAGCTGTTTGGAGTCAAAAGATTTAATTTGGCTCAAGATCAGCCGATACTTGTTTTTGTAATGACCTCGTTAGGAATTCTGGCACCTATGAAAAGCCTACGCGGGATCGTCCAGGGTTTAACCCCCGACTGATCGCAGTCTTTGCTGGAGACTAGCAAATTTTCGGCAGGAGCATTGAGACTGCCCATAAGGAAGGCTCACTCAACTTGCAGATTTATATTTCACGGATCAGCGAAATAATCAAGTGTTCTAACATCAGAAGCAAATATGCTGACCGAAGAGTTCTACTCCTCAGTCTGTGGCCCTCCGCTGTCCAGCAACACGGCCATTGCTAAGGACGTGGGCATCTATTCCCATTCCCTCTGGCCGACTTTTGCTGCAAAGTCGACATTCAGGAAGAGCGCAACGGGGCTAAATTCCCTTGCTGTCAACGAGACACATGTCTTTGCCGCCCAGCATGAGAAGGGATATGTCCATGTCTACTCACGCCTGCGTGGCAACCAGGAAGCCTTTGTAGCCTTCCCCGAGAGGATAAGATGTTTGAGTCTCGCTGGCGACGTGGTCGTTGTGGGCACCGTGGAGGGGAGGATCATGCTATGGGAGGTGAGTGCCCCAAAGGGGTCCCATCAATATAGGTCTTTGGCTACTAACATCTCCCGCTCAGACATGTACCGGAAGACTGGTGTCATTGCCCGCACGCCACGTACAGGCTGTGTCCTGCGTCACATCGACGCCTCACTATCTTCTGACCGGATCCGACGACTCCAATGTTCAGGTTTGGAGCCTCGCCCAGCTACTGGAGCGTGAAAGCAACGGCGACGACCAGGAACCCCTCGTCAGCTTCTCCAACCACAGGGGAGCCATCACGGCCGTCGCCGCAGCTGTTGGCGACAACCCAGAGACGAGCATCTGCGTATCAGCAAGCAAGGACAAGACGTGCATCATCTGGAACTACCGAACTGGTGCCGTCCTCCGCACTCTGCTATTCCCCACCTCGCCCATTTCCCTAGCCCTCGACCCTTGCCAGAAAGGTGTCTATGTCTCAACAGAGGATGCCTCAATCTTCTCCGTTGAGTTCTTCGGACCGAAACCCCTGCTCGGACCGGACAGCGAGGAAGCGTCAACAGTCGTACAGGTCTCGTTGCCATTCTGCACCGTGCCGCCAGAGTCCGGGCCTGCCTCCTGTCTGGGTCTGACTTACGATGGCACCGTCCTCCTGTCGGGCCACCCAAAGGGACAGATCCATGCCTGGAGCATGACCGAAAGCCAGTCGGTCAGCGGCGCAAAGGTGCTCACCAACCTGAATGCTGCCGTCACCAATATAGCCATGGTCCCGCCGCTGACGGCCGGCACGAAGGCCACTAAGGCGTTGACTATCATCAAGCCGTCCGACGTCCAGCGTGCGTACAATTTCACAGCCCAGTACGAGGCGGACCTCAAGTCCGAGACGGAGTTCCAAGCTATGGTAAAGAATCCAGGTTTCTCGCCTGACGTCCTCGAGACTGCAATCTCGGCTTTCCTGCAACCGGCGGATGATGACGCCGATGAGGAGGTATCCCAACGCCAGATTGACGAACAGTGGGAGATCCTGAACACGCTGGGCTTGTCTGCCAAGGCCTCATAGGTACGGGCAGGCTCTCATCAAGAACATCTGCATGAAGCCGAGGGTTCCAACGATGAAATCCACTGGGAGTAACCAGCTGTGGCGGGCGCTGGTCGCTGGAAAAGCTTCAATGTTGTCAGACCATTTGCGCAGAAGCTTCGGCCAAAGTTATTTGGCCGGCAAGGACGTTGTTCACTGCAATATCAGACTGCGGTAGGATGACAAAGCATCAAACTTTGGCGGGCAACGTGGCCCAAGTCAACTGTAGCAACAGTGACGGCCGTCTATCACGCAACGGGATGAATGCATCGACGAGGGGGTGCGCAGCCTCAGCGACGACTCTACTAGGCATCCGTCTCTGGCATTTCCCGTGTCACGTTTTGAAAGCGTGCACGCGGCCCAAGAATGGAAGCTCTAAAGTGCGCTTGCGTGGAAGTTGGCCTCCCAAACGGCTTCTCCAAGGGTGGACGGAGTGAAAAGCGATGGCCTCCCATCAGAACCAAATACCATAGGGTACTTCGCAACGACTCCCGATGGCCACGTCCCGGGAGATGGGGCGAACCGGCTTGGCAAGTCACAGCTTGTGAGGCTTCATTATGTCATTATGGATGGTGCTGGCTACGCCGTGGCAAGCGACGGGCGTTTTCCATTGTCGTCCGGGGCCGGCACATCTTGTGATTGTCACACCGCGCGATGAGGTTTCAAAGACCTCGGAATGTGGCTGATGGTCTTCGCATCAGGGCCTGTACGTCAGGTCTCGAACGCAAAACGCAACACCGGCAGAGTCCCATCAGCTTCAACAGCCTAACCCTTATGTGACACTCCGGACACTCGGGTTTATGAGCGACGATACCAAGTAGAGCGGTACGTATTGCGAGCACGAAGGGCTCTTCGGGTGCTCAAGGTTGAACTCTCTGCATGCCGGAGGATATTCTATACGGAGAGTTGGACGCAACACCCCGGAGCTTACGTCGGTGTGTATCGCGCATGCAAGCAATCGAGACTTCAGACCCAGGTGGTGATGTCAAGTTCGGGCAGCGGATGTGGATACGCGTCCTTGTGTATATAGAAGAAGACAAGCCGCTGGAATATGACGAATTCGAAGAGGTTGATGTAGTTGCACAATAAAGTCCAATGTCTCGAGCCTGCATGAAAGACCGCCAATATTGGGAGATGAGGCCGTAGCCAGGCCTACGGCTAGGCCCCCCGGGCTTTGGCCCGGTCATCCGTAGATGAATGGGACTTCTCTTTGCCCCAGCTGCCCACCAGCTGGTAGCCTGCTGAGAGGTGAGGGCCTCCTACACTGTGTCATCAAATGCCGTGGGTTTCTTACCCCGAGTCTTTGCTGCTCGTCACGCATGGCTATTCGCATCAGCGTCTCAAAGTTGCAACACGCCGTGCTGCATATGTGCCTTACGGCGTGACAGTCTCAGAAGCAATGTAGCGCCAGTGAGTGTTTCTTGGTTTTCTCCGCAATTTCTCCGGTAAGCATGGTGACATGCGGCCCTAGCCACGCTTAAGAGTAGAGGTAGAAGGTCCCCAGAACTGTGGGTCTGCTGCCGGTAAAGGGGGCATAGATTGAATGAGCGTCCCAGATGGTTGAGTCTTTTGAGCACACCACCAATACTGCCCCGGCTCACACCTGGCAAGATATTTGACGGCCAGTTCCCATGCCTCGGCGAGAGGGCCTACCTTAGAATCTCTTAGGGAAGCCTCGAGAGGGGAATCAGCCTTTCGTCAAACAGAACCCTAATTTTCTGGTTCTCATTCGTGGGTACGAGTCCAATCCTAGGCGGACAGAGTGTCTGTCGTTCTAGGTCTCGGTTACCCTCAACAAGGTTCTCTTCCGGAGACTTGATGACCTCTCTCCGTCCACCATCTTAATGACATTGATTTACCAAGCAATGCAATCAGCTGTAATCGAGGCTACTAAAGGGTTGCGTGAAGGTTACTATGATTCTTTCTCAGGAGTACCGAGCCGCGGCGCGGTATGGACCCTAACCTGCAAAGTCACAGACGATAGATCGGGACTGACCAATCCAGAACCACAAAACTTTTGGCACTTTTGCAGAAATCAAGACCGCTCAGCTCGTCGTCGACCCCTTTAGTAGCATCCAACCTGGGTCTTCCATTGGCTGTGTGACAAGATTATTTGTACATATCTAAGCCACCACTACGTGCATGAAGTCACATGGGCAGTCATGGGCAGTCAGTTGAGCTGACCACGGGCCCTTAGCTGAAGAAGCCTGGAAAAGAGGGGAAAGAAAATAGCGAGGCTTCAACAACACGGAAGGTTCAGCTTTGAAACCCGTTATTCCTGCAAGCCGTGGTAAATATGGACCGAGCTTTGTTCGAAAGGAATATCAGCGGGTTCCAGACCAGAAGTGAGGATACGAGTTGGCTGGAGATCCTCAGTTATTCGGTGGTTGACTGTTCACCCCGCCACAATTACGTCGTCCTTCGAACTTGCATTGATAGAGCTTGAGCAGGATCCGGAGCAAAACACTGCTCAGTCGCCCTCGGAATTGCGAGCTACGGACTTCACAAACTTTCTGACACGCAAAGTACGGCCGACCCCCATGTTCACATCTGCCATCCAAAGCATTAGCCTGTCAAAACCCTCTCTAACATTGGACCTCCACTACAGTACCAGTTTTCTCCCCGTCCGTTAGGTGACTCAGTTGCGTTCTTGGGCGGGATTAGACTAGTGTAAGTTTCATGGATGACGATCCAGTGGCATCCCGGCCTAACTCATGACATTATAGACTCCAGACAAAAGCCAAAGACGATATGGCATTCTTACGGGGCGTAATATCATTAGATGCAGAGGTGCTGGAGGCTCTCATGACTGAGTTTAGGCTTCCACTGCTCTTCCTGGAAAGTCTAAGCGCGGTTGGCCCGTTGCTTTGGTGGACAGAGTATGAGGATTGTCTTCGTAAGTCACTGGCGCCCTCCAAACGGTTCAAAGTCAGTCCACTCATGACAGCTGATAGAACTGATCTTCCGAAAGTCCAATGTTGACTGGCGAGGCACCTCAAAAGGTTGGGAAATGATGTTGTCGTATTCCTTCAGTACTGGTATCACATCCGGCTATATCAGGGCTATGGAGACCGCCAAGTTCGACGACATACTGGATGAGCTGATGCTATGTGGTAATCCTGCGTCACATCCCCTTCTTCTCCCAGTCTTGATTTTATGTCGAGTATTGTCATCGGAGAACGACGAAAAACAAGGAGCACAGAGGAGGGAACTGCGGAAACTGGAGAATGTCCTAAGTTCTCGACCTCGATACCACGATACACCTGCTGCCCGGTTTGGAGCCGATACTGATCTGGAGCTCGACGGACTCAGCACACAGATCGCCGACTGTCAGTGTGAGGTATTACGGAAGCGACCTCAAGCATGGCTGAATGTCATTTTCAGAGCAAGAGGCGCGGCAACCTGTTCTTGGAAGCGTCTCCCAGAAGAGAAGAAGAATCAAGAAATGCGTGACTTACACGACACGCTGCTAAGTCGACTCGACTTCCTGGCTGCCAAGTTGGATGGCATTGCGAACTATGCTTTCATCACCTTGGAAAGACTCAACATTCACCGAGAGGTGGTAAGTATTTCCGAAGACTGGCCTCACTTTGTAACTTTGGTTCGCATATAAGTCTTTGTGAACGATATGTTCAATCTACTGAGAGGAGAACGAGGAAAGCTACACGTTATTATCAACCAAAGGGAGTCGAGACTCAACCTTGAAATTGCCATCCAGCAACGTCAACTGGCAGATGCCAGCGGTCACGAGAATGGATCAATGAAGACTTTGACACTTCTTGGGGCCTTGTTTCTTCCCGGAAGTCTCCTGGCGTCTATATTCAGTATGCCATTCTTCGACTTTAGCAGCGGTATGTCGTGACAACACCCAACTTTCTGAGAGCGAGTGCCTATGTAGTTCGAAATCAAGGTTAGACTATACTGGAATATACCTAACAATATTCTATACAGATATGAACGGCCCTGTTTCACGGAGTCTATGGATATACTTTGTGCTTGCCGTATCTATCACAGTCATGGTGGTGGGGGGTTGGTGGGCTTTTGACAGAAAGTCCAGGCATAGGAGCGAGACTGATCTAGAAAGTGCTGAAGAGGAAACACAAGTGGCGCGGGAATTAGAAGCCAGGATCATGCGGAAGATACGTAGGAGAACGGGCATCAGCGCGGAAGAGACGTTGGAGCAGACGGAGTCACGTTAGACACGAGCATGATCATTTTGGGAAATCGAAGCCCGGGGAGTACAGTCAGGCAACAAATGTCTACCATGATCGGTCCCAAGCAGTCCTTCAATTCTTTGGAAGCAACGTTCCTTATATAGGTTTCCACAGGAGTGAAAGCCAGCCTCAGCTTGAGAAGCACCTGCTATCTCAACGTTATATCTCAATACGTTTTCGAGTTCTGTAAGCACAAGTTGAACTCCATATACACCTTATCATAATTCAGGAAAGGAGGACCCAGGGCTGTGATCCCATTATTACCTAGGTACTGTGATGCTCCCGTTTCTCGAGGAAGGAGCAATACGGCTACTTGATATGGCGACAATCCGGATGCCGCCTTAGAAAGCTTCCAACACATGTGCATCATCCGGGTACTCTTGAGACCACATACTTTCTGGACCTCCTTAGTATTGACCCAGTTGAGACAAGGGGTCTTTGCATCGCTACTCATGTAGGGCCATACATGCTCACTTACGATTCACTGTTCATTTCGCCAACGACCAACTGCTCAAACTCATCAGTACTACCACGACACAGCCGCCATCATGGCTCCTCTCCAAGCTGCCGATTTCATCAATCCATTGGTGACCAACGCCCCCAACCCCTCCTCGTATGGTTACCACCATGGACCTATTCCCAACAACAACCATGGTTGGGTTCCCCCCAGACACCAATATGTCAATGGCAAGCTCCCCGAACTCAGAGTATCAGACGTTGCCAACGCCCCAAACCCCGGCGTTCGGCTCTCGTTTGTCAACACTCTCATCTGCGACATCGACGTCAACGGTGGCGAGATGTGCGGCGAAGACTTTAATGAGCAAGACAAGCTTCGTCGTCACTTGAGGACCTGCCACCCAGGCGCCGTCACTGCCGTGACCGGTGGCCCCATTAACCCCAAGGAGAGGACTGCAGGTGTCAACGCTCTGACCCGCTGGGTCCTGTTATTGGGTTGGCGCAACGCTCGTTATAGGACGGACCCTTACCTGGGTACCCCAGTGATTGCCGACATCTGCAATAACCTCGAGAGACTCGCCGCCGAGGACCCGGCCTTCGCCGCTCGATATGGAAGACATTTCCACCGACGGGTCCCGCATTGGGCTTCTGCTGACCACGTACCTTTTGGAACTCTTAGCCTCCAGGGCTAAGGAGCAGCCGTGCATTAGGGGCATTGCAAACTCGCAGATATGGCAATTACTTTGCTCAGGCCTTGCAGAAGAGGTCTTGGCCTGAGAAATCAAGAAGATAAGCGTGAACGCATGGTATGTTTGTCGCGGCCCCCTTCCTCGATATCTCACATCTCAATACCTACATAGTACTTGCTGACATATATGCGTACTTAGTGCTCGAATCCACATGTATCAGTTCGTTCTTACACACTCAGGATTCGAATGTCTCGGAGGGACATGGCCTTTGGCTTGATGCGGCTACCTGTCCGTAGCAGACATTGGGAGTCGATCAAGAGGTTAGCACAGCCCAACATCACTGGTACTATTACTATAAATGGAAAGATGAACGATTTCTCATGGTTTCTCTTACTAGGCTGACAATTCCTATGTCATAGATTCTTCTGATATCGATTTTACCTTGCACACCTGGGCATCAGTGGCTTTTGGCCGCCGCCAGCAGTCCCCGGCCTACAGCGGCCGGGCCCACGACCAAGGCCACCATGATATATAAAACATGGAAGGAAGACAGCGAGCTGGCTGGGAAATTACAGGACTGTTCCAGATTGGACGAAGCCGCTTGAAATTTGATTTATGGATGAGCGAGTAGCATAACCTAATCGCGTATAACCCATGTGACGTACTGCACATTAGTTCGGCTTGTTGTTTCTTTACAATACGAGTGCATTAATGATTTCTTTCGCTCACTGACTCAAGCTAAGATTAGAAATAAACGGTAATGGCAAAGGTTTTTGACAAGATCCAGATTCCGCAAGCCTCTGATGAACAAGTCCTTGAAGGTTGGTAGAGTCCACCACATGCTGCCCCCAGCTGTATACTCGCTGCCCCCTGCCGGCCATGGGCAGATGCTTCTCGCCATGCTGTGAACAACCAACTGCTTACTGGAGGATGATAGCGCCGAAGACTCAGGAGTATCGGGGCGGCGTTCGCGAGGCTCGAATTAGCAGCGGGGTCTCTGCCTGCCTTCACAATAGCTGGTAAGACGTACGTCGCTAATCAGTAGGTTTCTGATTCCGGGGCCTGCTTCAGTGGCACTACAAAGTCTCGAATAGGTGTACTTGTATGTTTTCTGTTGATTTTATTACCTACATAGGTACCTATGTATGTATGTATCCGGCCAGACCTCGGGAGCGGCTCCGCGGCGGCGGAGGAGGAAACTGTTTACCTCTCGCCGTTGACTCATAGAAGGCTGTTGTATTTGCACTAATCAAAAACATACTCCCGCTCCTTGTATACTTCCAATCACAGTTCCCTGGATCAGAATCTTGTGTGCTAAATCGACTAGTAGTGGAGATTTAAAGAAGTCATCGTTCTGCGCAACAGAAGAGGATGTGTTATCATCGGTGTCAAAAGAAATTCAGGACAATGAAAGCAGAGATCGAAGATCTGGCCGTATCATTGAAGTAACGTTGAATTGTTATTAGTACAGGTTATTGGTGACGGTAAAAAGTATTCTGTTTGTATCAAAGTTGCACCCTCGAGCCCTCGGATGTAGTAGATGGGGCTACTGTGATCACGTCTCAAGTAGCCAGTGATGCTTGAGGTGAAGCAATTGATTGTGAGCTTCGAATATCATCAGCCGGTTCATTCATCAATGTCAGGTCAAGAATGAAGCAAGCCGCTTATAACCATGATTTAATAAGCCAATGGGACGCAAGCCATCTATGCTCCGAGGTCTATCGGCGCTTACGAGCGCTCGGCCGGGATGACACCAGTTGACCAGCTCCTACATCTCGCACGCTGACACAAACAAAACTCTAACCCCTTTGACCTACGAATGTACGAATTCATGAGTCCTGAGCCCCGTGGGTCTCATTAACACCCAGGTAATTTGTGTATTGAATCATTCGACCCCTCCTCCTAGCACTGGCGTGAAGCTGCAGTATCGTGTTGTGATTCACGATGGACGGCCTCTGTGCCGCGCAATCCGGCTTGCCCTCACCCCCAAGTTCAACCTCCGCGAAGCCACGGGCCCAGTATGCCTGCGAGGCATGCCGTATCGCAAAGGTCAAGTGTCTACCTAGCAATACAGGACCCACATGTCGAAGGTAATTATCTACTTGCTCTCTGTCCCTGGACTATTGACCGGATGGGCGACTGATTTGTTTCTTGCACCGTGTCAGATGCTCCACGTCGAAGCGCGAATGTATCTTCAAGACGGGGCCACGCACCAGGCGGCGCCGCTCAAAACTGTAAGATTATATATACGATGCTATCATCTATGGGTGCTTGATAGTTCTTATTCGCTGACTGTCCGGGATAGACATCCAGCGGCAACGCGCAAGACACCACCGCCATCGGCACCCTCAAAGACTTTTACGATTGACGTCCCCATGTCAGCAGGTATAGAGCCGGCTGATAGTTTTGACGCACTGCGTGACGCCCATGAGGGATATATCGATGACCTCGTACCCGAACATGACATCAGAGAGTATAGTAGCACAACCGTCCGCTCACCTTTGCCACAGCCTTCTATCACTGGCCACGCCTTCTCACCATCGACCACCGCGACCAGCTCGTGCTCAGTCCACGGGTCAAGAGACGTTCAGCCGCATTTCAACCTGGAATCGGCATCGTCTCTTCTCAGCTCGTTCCGGGACGACATGCTACCTCACTTTCCCGTACTCAAGCTGGGACCGGACGCGAAGGTCCCATCGCTTGCTCGGGACAGGCCATTCGTGTTGCTCGCGATGTTGGCGGCTGTGAGTGGAGGGAGGAGCCTGCAGGGCCACAGCCTCTATGATGAGGAGTTCAGGAAGGTCTTGGGCCTCAAATTTGTTAGTGGTGGTGAGCGGAGCTTGGAGTTGTTGCTTGGGCTGCTTATTTATTGCGCCTGGTGAGTTTGGAAGGCCGAATCATTTTGCGACCTCTGTACTTTCTATAGATTTATTTGATGGCGTAGAACTGACATACAAATAGGTACCCGTTTCATCTTAGACCAAGGAACAAGCAAGCCATCCAATACATTCGAATGTCGGCGGAAATAGTCCATGACTTGGACCTAGACCAGGCCTGGCAAAACGAAGACCTCGGTGTTGCGAGGGCAGATCAGGGACGTATTGAAGGGATACGAGCCTACTTGGGTTGCTACTACCTATGCTCCAGCTTCGCCTCAACATGGGCCAAAGCCCACTCGGTACCATATCAGCAATGGACAGCGACCTGCTGCGACATCCTCGAAAGCAACACTGGCAGCGAACCCGCAATAGCTGATCAAACCCTTGTTTGGCTTGTACGACTTGGGCATATCTCGGAAGAGACATTCTCATTAGCCAAGGGCCAAGGGATAATTACACTTGGAGACCAGCACACCTTTCTGATGGTCAAAGGGCTGCAGACGCAAGTTCAGGAGTGGCAGACGCGGATGTCACCGAAGGTCTCGATGAGGCGTAAGAGAATCCAACCACAGGACCAAAACCTTGTATAGCGATGATATCAAGACTGACTTCCATCAAGCTGTCATCAAGATGGCGAGCATGTTTACCGACATCATTCTATATGGCTACCCGCTCCTCAAATTCCCCCAATATACTTCACGGAAACGAGGTCAAACACCATCCGCAACATATGCCGACCCGAGCAGGCTACTCTCCTGTGCATATGGTCTGAAACCGTGGTACGAATACATTGCCTCCCTTCCTCCATCCGAGTTCGCCAACTTCGCCAGCACCGACTGGACTCGCTTCATCGTGACGGTGATCCTCGGCCTTCGCCTGTCGTTCCCCATCCCCAACGAGTGTCCGGGGTGGGACCACGCTGCTGCTCGTCGGATCCTCGACCTCGGTTCGTTCCTCCGTAACTTCTCGGGAGACGATGGCGGCAGCAGTGAGACGCCAGCGCCGTCTTCGAACAACCGCTCCGGTACCGATGTCTTGTCTGCGAGCAGGGTCGTTCTGGGTGTCGTTCAGCGCAAGTACGAGAAGCGCCTCGCAGCTGTGGAAAGAGCGCTTGCCGCAATGGAGCCGCCGCACCCCATAGCCTCTGAGTCGGATGAGGGGTTGCGCAAGTGCCCGATGTTTGACGGGAGTCTCGATCCATATTTACAGCAATGGGATGGCTCCTTTCTAGATAAAATAAGCTTTATAAGTCCTCCGCTAACAACGTCCACCATGGACACCAGATCTACAATGTTGGACCGGACAGGGGTGGTGCCGAATAATCAGCCGGTGATGTTCCATGATCTATGGGCAACCATGACAATGGGATGGAGTCAGGAGAGCTCTAGGGATGTGGACTTTAGTGATATATAGGGATTGGTGTTATTGATATAAGCATGACTTCACACACTTGAGCACTTACGCCCATGACCTTCGACGAGTCGCGCCTACCGCCTCGGTCCCATTCTCGCCTGGGTATTGTAGCTCGCGCGTCTTCTGTTGTCTATATCTATCAGCCTTGTTTTAACTCTAGATCTCTAACACTTTGTCCGGATTGTCAGTCCCGCCTTGGCCCATCTTGCACCAAAGCAGAACACAAAGCTTAGCAAGGTCGCGCAGGCCGCCCAGATTATGGCGCCCGTGAACTTCCCGCCGTCCGCCGTCTGCAGGGCCCCTCCCAATGGCGGCCCAGTCATGGATGAAAACGAAATGAGGGCGAAAGCCATGCCCAATCTCGTCCCGACCTTGTCTAGCCGGGGAGTGATGCTGGTAAGCGCGACGGGAGTCAGAGACTGGAACGCCCCGCTTATTGCTCCGTACACAGCTACAAAGGCATAATATCCGCCGATGCTGTCCACAGCCAGCCAGCAGAAAGCCACGATGGTCCAGATGAAGGTGACGGGTATCAACATGTTGAGTGGCCCGACTCGATCGGAGATCAAGGGGAGTATTATTCGGAACGGAATCGCAACTCCGTTTATTACCATGATCAGTGTCGTTGCCTGGGAGTATGAGATCCCCAGCGCCTGCACGGCGAAAGATGCGACCTGCGGGGGTCTGTAAGCGCCCGAACCTGCCGGTAATGATAGCCGAGCAATAGATTTGACTCACGTAGTAGAAGGTGTAGTAATTCGCCCACATGGCCATCCACCAGCCCGCAACGTAGAGATCGTACACGACCTCCTTGAACGCACTCCAGTCCACAAGAGCGCCCGACTTCCTTGGAGGTAGACGCGGTCGCATGAAAGCAACGCATATGGCGAGGCAGCCCAGGTTGATGAACCCCAGGACCCTGGCAGTCCAGCCAAACCCAAGCTTGGGAAGCAACTGCCTCACGACCACAGGGTAGATTATGCCTCCAGCGGCGTTACCAGTAGTGGCAAGTCCGAGAGCGAGCCCGCGTCGGGAGTCGAAATACTTTTCCCAGTCAGCCTCCTCAGAACTAGACTTAAAAGCCCGCAAAAGGGCGTTTTCTTCTTCTTCTTCTTCTTCTTCTTTTCTTTGAGGATGGGGAGGGGGGGTGAGGGGATGATACTTACAGTCGAGACGAGAGCCAAGGAGGGTGTGAAGAAAATTCCACCGCCCAGTCCAGTGAGAAAGCCTTGTGTGAGCATGAGCTGCCAATATTTCGTCGAAATGCTCATGAGGAATATCCCGAGGACCTGCAGCACTGCACCGACGATCAATGACGGCACGAAGTACCCAGCATCCAGGAGTCGCCCGGAGAAGACGCCGCCGACCATTGTCAGCCAGATCTGCAACGACCCTATCCAGGATATCGTCGATGGTGGTATATCCGTCATGGTCTCCTCATAGTAGGTCTGGAAACTTCCGAACGAGTTCAAATATCCCCACGTCACGCAGATTGCAAGCCTGTTTGCTTTTCGTCAGTAAGGCAGATCATCGAGTATTTTTTCAGTGGAAATTGCGTGATGCACCGGCCGATCGCC
The DNA here is from genome assembly GCA_003795295.1 of Cytospora leucostoma. Lineage (NCBI taxonomy): Eukaryota > Fungi > Ascomycota > Sordariomycetes > Diaporthales > Cytosporaceae > Cytospora > Cytospora leucostoma. The sequence goes on along the minus strand of LKEB01000005.1, from coordinate 382,235 downwards.
CGGCTCGAGTAATTTCAGTATCTGGACTGCATCGTGTACGTACCATCCCTGTTGTCTGCATCAGCGAACCTGGTCACGGAGAACTCCCACATCTCCTATCACGCTACTTGTGATCATTGGTAGGTACAAATTGAGAAGTGAAGGACGTACACAAGCAACCTGAGTCCAGGCGCCCACACCACCATCCGGGGGAGGTGCAGGTTCTGGCCAACCTCGGGTTGATAGGCGAGAACTGATATGTGACAGTACATTTGATGCCGTCCCTCTTGCATCGGCCTCGGAAGCCCTTGCAGTTTTCGGCCTTGCTGCACCGGCGGACTCCAGGTCCCCGTTTGTACCGCGCGTCAAGGCATCGTTATCGTCATGGTCCTCATGTGAGGAAGTGTCGTGGCTGTCGTCGAGTACACCGTCCGGCCCAAGGTGACCCGGAAGCTTCTCATCGTCGTGTTCGTTAACAGGAAGGGTCATGATCAGCAAAGTGTAGCAGCATGAGAAGCGAATGAACGATGAGTCTGCCAAGTATCATCCGCAGTCCTGCCCGATAGCCTCGACTGCATATATATGTCGGGCTGAGGTCAGGAACAACACGAGGTACTCATGTAAGAGAAACTAGACGAAGAAGGCACGCCACACCCTGCGGCTCCGCCGTCGGTGAGTTGGATCCATATTAGAACCGTTCACGGAAAGGATGCGATGCCGGCTCGGGACGTGATGCACCGGGACCCGCCTTGAATGTCAAATGGTGGCCGGGCTTTTCGATCTATTCCCGGGCGTTCTGACATATCCTGCATATGCCTGTGGTGGGCTGCCTTACCAGCGGAGTGGATCCGACAACGGCGTCACAGCTTCGAAGATCAGTGGCCATATCTGCCGAACTGCCGTGCGTGTAAAAGCTGTTGCCAGCGATGGGGCGAACTTGCTCAGTCCGGTTGCGACATAACGTTGTTCACCCCGGCAAACGTGTAGAGCAGAAGGGCCGAACGGTGGAGTTTGATGCGAAGAAAAGATGCCACAGGACTACGATCATTCACTGGTTCCCGTGTGCCTTCATCTTGGGGGCTCCGATACCGATTCTCTCGGCGAGCGAATTCATTGAAAGAATCACTGGACGAGTAACGTCGGTCTCGCCCCTATTCATACAGCCTCGGGTTATTCCTTTCATTAGAGGAAGAAACCTTTGATCTACACATGTTAGATAATTCGACCCGACAAACCTCCAATGACCGAGCATCTCGTCAATGACTCAAAGCCCCAACTCTGTTGTATCGTAGAGTCGCATAATAGGCATGCTTTCCACCCGGCCACTGTTATTTCCCACGCATTAGACTTTCCAGTTGGTAAGCGTCCCTCTCGCTGTGGATATCCAGGAAATCATGTCCATGTCGTTTGTTGCTTATCGGTGGTGAATACCTAGGTAGGCACAAGTGATCGTACTACCTGCCTAAGTACTTGGCATAGATGCGGCTCAAGTATTAGGTGTATCGTTGATAATAGATGGTGTGGTAGTGTGCTACACCCTGTAATAGACTGGTCTGTTCCTTCTTTCTTCTTTCCTTCCTTCTTTCTGCTTGGTCGTCAAGTGCACGGGCCCATGTTTGCCAGGGGTGGCCTATGTTACGAGCGTGCCCTGCGTGCCTGGTATGGCTGTGTGGGTACCTGGCAGCCTGGACCTAGCGCGTCCACCCCCACGCGCTGTCCCGAGATGCCCGTGCACACTACGAAGTCCAGCAACAACGGCAGAACGGTAGGTAAACTACATAGTCGTGGTAGGTAGTGTACGGGCAAGCACCACGCCCCGCCACTTACCACTAACCACTTTTGTTATTAACAGGACCGTTGCTGCACCTCTCCCGTCACCGTTCCCTGGTCTCAAGGGAACCCTTGCCACTCACCCCATCACGAATCATGTTCCCATTGCTTCTCCTGGTATCCTGCAAGTGTTCTGCTATTCTGACGAAGGGATGGCCAAGTCGATTGATTGTCCCTTGACGGTCTGCCCCATCAGCTCGGGTTAATGAGTATCGAGCCATTGATTCCTTGACATCCCCAAGTCGCCATTCCCCACTATCGCTCGCGATTACTCCGCTCCCGAAACTTGCGGCGCTCTTAGTCGAGGTTCTCAAGGGAGTGCGAGAACATCATTATAATCCTCCTCCTCCCAGCTGGTCACCGCTCGACGACCATCGTCGTCGAGTAACAAACGACACGCCATGACGGATCGATCGCGGCCATGTCTCACATATGCAGTTGGGCCTCCTTGCTTTTCTCTGGGACAGACATCTGCCAGCTCAGTTCGGGAGAGACATGGATGAGTTGAGGACAGGGGGCCATGTCGAGCAGTTCATCTGGAAACTCAAACAACCCGCCCTTGAACGTCCCGAGCAATCTACTTGGATCAACGGGACCCCCTTCTTGTGGAGCGTCAAACTCTACTCCCTTACCGACCGGGTAAGTGCGTCGGCCGCGCAGAGTACGAATGTCAAACTGCCCCTGCAGCTTCCGTCACCCGGAATGCCGTTTGCGAGCCCTGCGATGACCGGACCTTGTCGACGTACACCGACACGCGGCAAGCCTTGCAGTAGTTCCGCAGTTGGCCAACCATCAACCTCTTCCGGTCTTGGCTTCCCGACTCCGCCATGAGCTGAGGGCAACCTACGCAGGGCGGCGCCAGAAGCTGCATCTCTTCTAGGCCGACCTAGCATAGTCTTCCTGGCCCAATACTGCTTCTGCCATGTCGGAGTCCTTCCTTGAAATCTTTTGTTTTGGCTGCGATGGCGTACCGGACTTTCAACGGTAGACAAGCCGGTCCCCTTGGGGTCGTCCCCGATGCTTCCCTTTACCGCTCGAGTCCCATGGATATAGCCTGTGGCTTTGCCTGCTCGGCCAAGGGAGAAGCAGACTTTCAGCACATACCGTATCATTGGCGCGGTCCTTGTCTCTCTGTCTCGTCTCCTCCACTTCACTGGGTTATCTTCTCAGAGACAGTGTCTCGTGTGGTAGAACCGTTTCGGTTGGTCTGAGCCTGTTGAGATTGGCGGGCTATCAACCGGTGCCGTGGTACTATAGTCCGTATCACCGCATGGGACGACGACGCTGGAAGCCCACCTGCATACCCTCTTCTCGTTTGTCTGCTTGCCTTCCTGCCAAAACTGTCAATAAAGCCCTCTCCTTTGGTGGTACCACTTGTTTGGCCTACTTCTTGTCAGACCTCGGGGCGCTCTATTCCAGCCGTTGTTCGTGGCGGAAGCTCTCTGCATGGCTATCCTTAATCTCATGCTTTGGTCTGAGTCGTCCACGCCCAGGATCTGAATGTGTATCGCTACACAAAGCCTTCCGCTCCTCAAGTGCCGCTCCGACTAGGAATCGGAAAGCGACTCGTATTGCTATCCGACCTCAAGTTTGCCCTGTGCAACGTGTCGTGTCAAGCATTTCAGAAGACAGTCTCTCTTCTGCCCGAGGAAAACGGCCGGACTTGATCTTAGTGAGGCCCTTGCGCTCCTTCCAACCACAGCCATCTTGTTTGTCGCCGGTCAAACCGTGAAACTCACCATGAACGACTGCGCAGATACAATACCCACACAAAACCTCCCAGAGATGCTTGCTCGGGATCTGACAAAGTCAGAGCGTGTGTTTCGGACCAGAACTTTGACGGCAGGGGCACCTTCGTCTTCTCTAGCCTCAGAAGGCCAGACCCCTGAGGTTCCGCAGCGCAATCCCGGCCGTGCTGCTACTAAAACGTTGCACCGCGCAACTTCAGAGACCGCCTTGTGCTCGCAGCAAGCCAAGACCGGGCACAGTACAGACACCGCTTGGAAACGCCAAGGTGGGCGAACTCATAAGGATGTTGGGCCCCGGTATCGTTCGAACCAGAACCAAAGACAAGATAAAATGACGGACGACCGGTACACCCACATGAGTGAAGAAAACGACAAGGGCAAGGCGAGGTCAGCCCTCAAGGGTCTTGATGATGGTTGGGGGAGTGATTCATCGGCGGACGTCGAAGCCGGACGGTCATCGCCATCTGTGAGGGTCCGAAAACAGTCTGTAACTACGGCGGGGACGTCAGTAGAGGCTCCATCAATCATCGGAACAGGTGTGGGACGGGTGGGATGTAATTCACCTACGCAAAGCCTGGATAAGCGAGATGCACGAATGCCGCATAAGGGAGGTGAAAGCTGGGTTGATCTTGGACCAGACATGACGAAGTCTGAGGAGGACGTGAGCAGATCAGGAGCACTGACCAGGCCCTCTGACTACACGGATTGGGCCAACACTCAACCAGCGTTGTTCTCGGACGAGGAAGGACCCGAACAGCTCACTTTTGTCAACGTTCCGAGAAGAAGGTCTTCTTTGAGCCATCAGGTAACCACTGTTATACTGGGCGAGAGTGCACATGCCCACTCAAGCTCGGCCCATCCAACAGTTAGCCAGGGTCCTACTTCGCAAGTGCTGTTGCCTTCGCCGCAAGCCACAAACCACCACCTGGCCGAACAACAGCAACACCCACAGAATTGGGACAATTGCGAGGCAGCAGAGAGTCCAATAGTTCCTACCAGCCCTCATCAGACTATTCGCAAACCTGGCTGCGCCCTCAGGACGACGTTGCAAAGCCAACAGCTACAATCCCCTTCGTCTTGTGCCGATCCATCAGTTCGCATTAACTCCCTTGACAGCAGCCACCAAAAACGGCAGCAGCCTACCTTGTTCAACAGGCTTCGAAAGACACAGAGCCACTCCAAAATGCATGTCCTCACTCACGTCCAGTCCTGGCTGGACTCGAGCGCCACTACTCCTTCTGGCCTTAACACTTTCGCCAACCCTTCCTCGCCTACTGGCATGGCTTCACTCACCAGTATTCGCGTCCCTGCTGAAGTTCTTGAGAATCTGCGAATCATTGTCGGCAATTTCCCCGACACGATGCTTCGCACCTCCTCGCTGACCGTCCAGACAATCCGCAGCTATTCGCGCAAGCTGAAACGTGGCGGTGCCAACAACGAGCGTGCCTTAGCCCGCGACAGCGACGAGGTTGCATTTGACGCTCGAGACCCGTCGGCTCCTGCCCTTGACCGCCAGCCTTCTTTTGGCACTTTGAAGCTCAAGAAAATGTCTTTGCGGGGCAGGCTTAATCTCACCTCTCGACTCACAACCTCGCCCACATCGCCCACCTTAAGGGAGGATGACGAGTTCTGGCGAGAGTTAGACAATCATCAGCGCGCCACGCGATCTGATACACCCCTTTCTCGCAAGTCTCATTCCGCAGTGAGCGCCTGTGTCGCCGCGCTGCGCTGCATCTTCCCCAACGGAACCGACTATCTCCTCGATGCTCTGTATGCCCACATCATCGCCTACAACTACATCAACTCGCTCTGTGGCGGCCTTCCCCACCTCCAGAATGGTGGTGGCCAACGCGTACTCCGCGCACGACCGTCTAGGAACTTTGCTGTGCCCCTGGGTGTCACTAGTCGTGCCGACCTGAAGCTGCAAGATCCTGAGGACTCGGCGATCAAGGAATTCGAGGACGATGTCGCTAGTGTCGCGTCCACTGCCGTCGTCCCTAAGAAAGCAGCTTCCCTCCTCGGCCTCGGCGCTACGGATATGGGCAAGCCTGTCAAACCTCATCCAGGCACCCTAGGTGGTCGCAAGGCCAAGTACCGTAAGACCACGCCTCCCGCAGCCTCCTTCTCCGCCTCCCTTGAGTCTGAGTCCGCCATGCGGGATCTGCGTGATTCTATTTCCGCCAACATCCACCGCCTGGTAGCTACGATGAAGGAGGCCTCCTTTTCGGCAAATAAGGAAGAGAGTGACGAAGATGGCGAGGATGGTTTTGTACTGGGGACTAATGTCAAGGATCTGGATCCTACGCTCCTGCGCGCGATCTGCGAGGTTGTTCGCTGCTACGAGGAGCTTTCGTAGCCACCTCGAGGCTGCTCTCAACCCATCGTATGCGACTTCGGGATCGCATCTGCCGCTCTGTCGGCCTGTACAACAACTACTACTTTCGCTCGCATTGAGACATTGTTAATTGTCTCCGGGCGATTTCGATTCGGAGCGCATCAGCATGCCTGCATTATGGATTTTCTTCTCTTCGCGCTGTTTACTGCGGCACAACCTTTACTACAGCTCGGCTCGTGTTGTCCCGATCCAACAAGGCCTTATTGCACTTCATGAAAACAACAAGTACATTCGAACCTCAACAATATCGCGGTAAGAGACGGTTTTGCTCGACCGCCGGACACCAACAATCAGTTACCATGTGTTCACAACCTACGAGGCAGTGGATCAGGGTGACGATCGTCGGATACTGGCAGTCCCACGCGATCTACGACTTACGCGGTCGGATGATTTCAGCAGGCAGGACGTTCTTCGATACCTTGGCGTTGGCATGGAAAAGGTCGAGGAGGTCTGATGCGAATCAAGGGAGGCTTGGGCAGATTCTCACGGACTCGCACGACATTTCGGTTCTCTCGGGTTTCACCTTCGGTTTTTTTCCGGCTTTTGTTCCTTCCCAGCCCAGGGTGATTATTGTCTTGGTTTCGGCTGCAACACCTCTCAACATATTTACTACACCATCCTGGACCAAGATTTCCCCCTAATTTGAACAAATCATTCTTATTTCTGTTTCATCTGTACATTCTTGAGAAGTACGAGGTATTTCCACCGTCGACTATTTTCATCTGCGCCTCGCGGACTGGTTCGCCGGTGGTAGCTTCACCGCTGACTGGGATCTCGGGGCGAAAACAAGAAGGGCTCTTTGTTGCTCTTCCGGGGAAGAAAAAACAGGCGATGCACTACTGATTCTCCCAATGAGGTACCGTGGCCTTTCCATTCTCTAAAGGAGAATAGAAGGCTACCAAACAACGGCTTACTCACTGGAGGTGTCGATGCCGTTGACCTCTGTATGCGAGGTTGGCGGCCGCATTTGTCTTCGTACCAAGCCAAGCACAAAACAAGGAGCATCTTCTTGGGGAGATCTTGACACCAATACAACGGCAGAGCGAGGAAAACCAAAGCTGAGAGGGGGATGATGGACATGGGTGGAACAGGAGGTGAGCTATCTGGGGAAATGGCTGTGGTTGGACGACAACCGTAACGGCAATACCTTGGATGACGGTACACACTTCATGACCTCCTTTACCTTTTTCTTACTCTTCTGCGTTTCTCAAGGCTTAGCTGTCGAGCATGGTTGGGTTGTGGATATCCGGGAATCAGATCAAGCCTGGCGTAAGGGAATGTTTGGCTTATGCCTCCCTTTGGTAGTAATTGGCGGGGTTTGGAAAAAAACTGGCGGGACACATTGAGAGGGACTCCCTCACAGCAAGAAAATGGACGAGGATCTGCAACAGTAGATACCGTGATGACCAGAGCCTGGAGGATTGGTAACTCTGGCTGTACAATAATCAGGACGCAGGCCCTGACCCGGTCTGTTGTCACCCTTGTGATGCCTCCCGTTCCTATGCTCCGATACATACAGTGTCCCCCGACCGTTGAAGTTTTTACAAGACATGTCCGCCGGGCAGTGCTCCTGACACCCAACTTCTACGGTTCAGACCATACCACCGTAAACCTTCTCTCGACCCCTTTGATTAATAACCTCCAGTCTCCCCAGCCCGGTATCAGGTCGCACCCGGTGCCCAACGGGGCCCTCACCTGCACAGGCTCTCCTAGTCAGACCCCCTTCGTAGTCCTTATCCACCGACTCCTCCAAGTCCCTCAGACTACTCAGATCACTACTCTCGGGCCAAGTCTCCACCGTCCCCCGCCCTGCACTCCCCCTCATCACATCCCCGTGCGCAGCGATACCATTATTACCACCACCACCACCCCTGACATGACCCCCGTGACCCCTCAGCAGCAACGCCTCCCCAGTGGAAGGCGAGACCATCCTCCCTCCGCTCCGCAGCCCCTTGGTCTGCGCGTTACTCAGCGCCAGCAAGCCCGCGCTGACGAGCACCAGGCCCAACAGCACCATGTTCCCCGCCTGCGTGGCGTTCTCGCTGCAGGCGGCGACGAGGTAGACCAGGACCTTGGCCATGGCCTCGAGGTAGCCCTCGACGTGGGTCTTGGGCCGGAGCCAGACGGTGGTGGTGAGGGCCTGGAGGTCGGCCGCGGACCCGCGGAGGATGACCCTCGTGGCCGGGTCGACGGTGACGGTGTACTGGGTGATGCGGAGGTGGGGGGGCCTGGCGTGTCTGTGTTTGTGCTCGGGGCCGCGGGGGTGGGTGAGGATGGGCGGGAGGGGGATGCGCGGGGGTGGTCTGGGGGACGCGCGCTGCTTGATGACGAAGATGTTCAGGAGGCGGGAGATCATCAGGGCTATTAGGAGGGCTAGGGCCCACCCTGTTATGTTTGTCATGGCCTGGTCAGTCTCGGTTCGGTGCAGTTCAGTTATATAAGTCGGTGCGGTAGCTTGAGTGGGCTGTAAGTGTATTGGAGATATGGGAGGGGCAAGGGGCAAGGTGGTTGATCAGGATGAAGGAAATGAACAACATACAATCTCCCAGAAGGATGATCAACGTAGCCGCAATGACCGTCAAGACCGGGCTGGCCAGGTACAACAAGTGCGCAGCCCACCCCAGATCCGGCAGATCACCCACCCCTCCGCCCCCTCCCCCCTTGGCAAGACCAGCACGACCACCACGCCCGAACATGGTCCCCTGCGTGCCCATGCGCCAGCCCTGCGTCCTCACGGGTATCTCGCCGACGTCCAGCACGACCGTCTTGCCCTCGACGGCCGTGCGCACGATGTAGCTCACGACGGCCCGGTTCACGATGGTGTGGTAGGCGACGTCGGGCGCGCCATCGCCGTCCTTATCGCTGTGGAGGACCTCGACGGCCTGGAGGACAGCCGCACCGCCGTTGGCGAGCTCGTCGGCGGCCTGCTGGTAGTGCAGGCCCGGGACGAGGAGGAGGAAGTCGAGCCAGGAGGAGCCGCCGCGCAGGGCGGTGCGGTGGGCCACGGTGCTGAGGTCGGCGAGCATTATCAGGCCCGAGGCCGAGAGGGAGAAGTTCGGTATGGGGTTGTTGGTCCATCCTGGTAGGAGGGGCCTGGGCTCCTGGTGTGGGGGGAGGACTTGGTCCGCCATGGTCCTTGGTGATGTGTGGCTGTGGGTTACTCAGCGCATTATATATGGCTGGGAAGAGAAGGTTTCTCTATCTGTCTGTCCGTCTGTCTGTTTTCTCTGTAGCGTCTTTGGTAGTATGTTCCTTACAGAGAGAATATAGGGGGATTGCAAGTCTGAAGTACGTAGGAGGCCTTCATCATATGTTGACTTGTTGCCCTCCTTCATCTGTCTGCTGGTGACGTCGGCGGACGTCGGCGGCGGGGTGTCTCATGGCTCATGGCTCCATGGCTCATAGCTAGGCTGCCTTCTGCGCATTTTCTCACTGAGATTGAGCTGGCACGGAGCGAGACCGAGAGACTAGGTGTTCGTATGTCTTAATATCAGGTGGGATATGGACGTGCGACTTGACGATGGATGACTGACGCGGTTTGAGATGGTGGGCGGCGGGCAGCGGGCACATGATGGTTCCTCCATCCTTCGTTCAGCTTTGTTTGAGGCGGCTTGGAGGTGGCCATGAGTTCGGGGTGAATGATCATATTGGGACTCGTACTGGGCAGGAAGAGATACTTAAGTAGGCACATGGAACAAGTATGTGAAACATTGATTCATACTAAATCCAGAGGGTGACCGTTTTGGGG
>LKEB01000005.1:337767-372525 GCA_003795295.1 Cytospora leucostoma | reverse complement strand
TTGTGTGTGTGTGTGTGTCTTGTCTACCTACACATGTTGGTACCTCGTATAAATCTGACAGGTCGGTATTATAAGAAAGGCGAAACCGATTCGAGACTTGACTGAGATTTGGACTTGATAGTGTGTAAGTGTAAAGTAGACGAATCCTGCTTGGCTTCATGATGTTCACCCCCGCCAGTTTACTACGTGTACCTCCCTACAGGCTTCCCTGGGGGCTGGCACATGTGAAGGGATTCCAGGGGGGTTTGACAAGCTACTGGTGGGGAAGGAGCCTGGGACCCTGGCACTCGGGGGCATGGGTCAACTGGTGCGGGGGATACCGGTACCTAGGTACAGGCACCTTTCAGAGGTGGGCCTTCGAAAGCTCGGGCCACCCATAAGGCTGCCCAGCTGCTGCTTATGTCAACCAGCAGCTTTTGGCGACGACGACCCGGTTCAACACTCGACGATCCATCACGAGCAATCAATCCTATACAATCCCGCACAGCGCATTGCTCTTCTTTGCTGCGTTTCGATGCGATATGCGCCGCCAGATGTCCTGATTCACAGTCGAGTGGTATGCATCTGAAAGTCATGACCTCGCTGTCTATCAGCAACCACATATAGCGCTGTAAAACAGGATTCCCCCATCCGTCCATCCCCTCGAAACTCGACCTTGGCTTCAAACACGCGGAGCGCAAAACATCAGACCGAAGAAGGGAATACCTTCGAGCATTCCTTACAGTCCCCAAGATGCGTCCACGGCTCATCCGCCGCATCCTCGGCCGCCAGTCCCAGTACAAGTCTCCCACGAAGACCATACGGACCTTCACCCAAAACCACAACTCCCGCCCCCAGCTGCCCTTCCTCTCCATCCCCTCGCGCTTCCGGCGGCAACAATGGCGATACCTGACCACCGAGCGCAAGAGGTGGCTCAAGGGTGAGGCCATCCTCACCGTCAAATACACGGGCTACATATGGGGGATCCTGGCCTTCGCCGCCGCCGCCGCCTTCGCCATCCAGCAGGAGTTCCTAGAACAGCAGTACCCGACACCACATGAGTGGTCCTTCCGCACTCGGATGCTGAAGCGGGGTGCCGAGGCCGAGAAGAACAGACCGGGCGTCATCGTGGAGGACTGGGTGCTGATAGTCCAGATATTGAGCGACGTGATCGCCAGGCTGGAGGACCCCAGCAGCGACGGGAAGGGGCTCAGCGACCTGGGACCAGGCGCGCCGGCGGGGAGCAAGGACATCACCGCCAAGCCGGAGCCCTGGAGGCGGGGCTACTACGAGGCCCTCCTCCTGCAGGCCGCCGCGGCGGAGCACGTAGAGGGCTGGGTGCTCGACACCAAGCGCAAGATCGCCTTCCCGCCCGACGTGGTCAGGGGCCCGTCCAACCCCTCCCCCAAGCCCATCCCCGCCGGGTCCAAGTCCGCCCCGCGCGAGGAGGACTGCGTCCCGGCGGGGTTCCCCGACCCGGACGCCTGCTACCAGAAGCTCCTGGCCACGGCGGGGCTCACGTCCGCGCAGCGCATCGGCGCCGCGCTCGCCTACGCGAACTGGCTCGAGTACAAGGGCTTCCTGGGCCCGGCCGCCGTGCAGTACAGCGACGCCGTCGACCTCGCCGTCGGGGAGATGCACGCGCCGGGCGCGTCGGCGACGACACCCGCCCCGCTGATCGACCCGGAGACGGCCGTGCTGAGCGACAGGGCCGCGGGCCGCCCGCCGCCCTCGGCGAACCTCCTGCGGTCCCTGACGGCACTGGCCGCGTTCCGGGCGCGCAGCGGGGACGTCTCGGCCGCGCTGCCCATCATGATCTCCATCCTCAAGGCACGGCGGTCGCTCCCGGCAGACGGGCAGCAGATGTCACCAGGTAACGACAACAGCAGCTACCGCGGCCCTCCGACGAGGAACTTCCTCTCCCCGCGCGCCATACTCGACTGGTTCACGCCCCCGGCCTACCCGCCCCCTCCGCCGGACGGGACCTCGCCGCCCGCGCGCGACAGCCGGGAGCTCTGCGAGGAGGCCGCGCTGCACCTGCACATCGGCGAGATCATGTACACGCTGCGGAAGGCGTCGTCGTCGAAGACTAATCACCGCGAGGACGGCCTGGCGTGGACGCGCGAGGGCGTCGACCTCGCAGAGGAGGAGCTGCACAAGGTCCTCGAGGAGGCTCAGGGCAGGGGCAAGGGGCTGGACCGCAGTGGGAACGCGAGCATACAGGACGCCAAGAAGACGTGTCGGGAGTGTCTCGCCTCGGGCCTGGATAACTGGGCCGCCATGGTCGGGCGTCTGGCGAGGGAGGAGCAGGCGGCCAAGGCGGGCGGACAGGCGGGCTCGTCATCGTCATCGTCATCGTCCTCCTCCTCGTCGTCGTCGACAGCTGGCTGGTTTGGTCTCGGGCTCTGGTCTAAGGGTGGCAAGGGCTTGACGGAGGAGGAGATCGCCGCCGGTGGGCGGTGGGCTGCCGAGCAGAAGGTCGTCACGGAGAGGACGGCCAGGGCGCAGGAGATACTGGAGGACTTGCAACCGCCTCCGTCACAGTGGTTGTCTTCGTTCCTGAAGGCTTAGTATGCTCTACCGCAAATGTGATATAATCAAGTTAACATCGATGGCATCGGAGAATGACCAGTGAGTGCGTCACTCGAGCCTCCGCATCCGGTTGCGAATTCAGTGGCGGGATTGCCGAGCCAGTGATACTACGGAAAACACCAAAGCAATGAGTGAGCCTATTGCCCTCACCCTGGTCACATCGATAGGTACACATGATTACCACTCGGTGCCTTTCCATTGGGAGGTCCTGAATTACCAACATAGCATAGCTAAGATTAACCTAGCTGTGTCTCACTGTACCCCCGAATTCGATGTATCCCCCAACTCAAATAAGCTAGCAATGTTGATATCGACTTATCACTGTAACCCGGAATGCCCATCCACCTCCATGCAATGGGAAGGATGTGGCAAGAAAGTCTGCCAAGATGAAGAAGCTGAAATATCGATGGAGGAAGTCAGATTACGTCCGTCGAAGAACACAAGGGAGGCATGATCAAGCCTCGTCCACCAGAGAAGAGGGAGGAAGAGACCAGACCAGAAGAACTCAGTCATCTTCTTCCTTGTTGTTCTTGTCGTCGCAGACGTAAACATCGTCGGGCACAGGGACATTCTCCTTTCCCTCCTTCCTCATCCGGGCCTCCCACTCCTCGCGAGTGACGATCTCCAAGCCGCCACCGCCCTGGGGTCCCTGGTGAGCACCGCAACGACCAACAGCATCAGTGGTAGCGGGAGGGCCGACCAGGTCAGGATCGTTGCCCCAGGGTGGAGTCTCCTCGAGCTCCGCGTCGGCGAAGGTGACCTCGATCTCCGGGTTGGTGTAGCCCTTACCCGCCCTATAGACCTCATCCAGCCAGGACAGGACGGAGTCCTTGGCCCTGATGAGCGTCATCTCGGTGTAAAAGGCCTCACCGGAGCTGAGGATGGGACAGCCGTACGCGGTGAAGATGGTGGTGTTGGGGTTGCCGTCGGGGCCCGAGATGACTGTGTCGAGGGGCTCCTGGCAGGTGATGTAGAGGCGGGATTTCTGGACAACGTCATGAGTATAAGCTCAAATGGCGCACCAGGTAATCATAAGAACAAATCGTAAAATAGGATGGGAGGACTCACCTCCTTCAGAAAACCCCGAAAGTCCTCGCTCTGCAGCGAAGCAACATCAACCCCGAAACCAAGCATGGCCAGACACCCGACCCTGTCCTTCCAGTGTCCCCAGTTGCGATCCAAGAAACCTCCGGCCGCCACCGCCCCGTCGGCGACGCCGACGACCTGAATCATAGCATCCCGGGCCACGAGGTCCGGGTTGTCCAGGACGCTCCCGAAGACACAGGCGACGTGCTGGTCCACACTGGCGTTCCCCGGGATCGCGTTGACGGCCGCGTCGTAGAAGCGCCCCCAGTGCACGCAGCTCTTCATGGGCACGGCCTGGCTCTGGCGGGCCGTCAGGCCGCGCCTGCCCTCGGGCCACCACCACAGCTCGCCCGTGTTGGCGAGCACGATGCCCGGGGCGTCCTCGTCGTTGTCCTTGCCGCCTTCGTGGCTATCATCAGTGTCATCACCGACCTTGGCACCCGCGCTGTCGTTGTCATGCTTCTCCTCGGACTTCACCTCTTTCGTCTCCGGGATCTTTTTTCCGTGCAAGGCCCTGACAATACTCACCATGCTCCCCTCATCGATACCGCCCCTGCCGCCGATGACGCGGTGCGCGATGACGCCCAGCTCCTGCTCCGACTCGCCGAAGATAACGACGACCTGCCTCTTGTGCTTCAGGCCAGGGGACACGTAGATGGGGACGTGGGGCTCGTCGGTGGGTGTGCCCAGGGGGAGCGGGAGCCTAACGAGGCCGAGAGACCCCTCGAGGCGCGGGCGGAGGAGCTGCTCCTGGATGGCGGTGGTGAAGGCGAAGCGTTGGCGGTCGTTGTAGCGGACATTCTTGGACATGAAGTAGTTGAAGTAGTAGGTTGGGGCGCTGATCTGGCGGATCTCGTCGGTTTCTGGGTCTACGAAATAGCTGTTGTTAGGTCAGCATTGTGGGGTGGTGCTGTTGGTGGTGGAAAAGGAATATGGAGGAGTAAGAGCCATTCTAAGGGAGAACAGACGAAGGCAGACGGGTAGGAGGGAAGAGTCTGTATAGGATCGAGGTGAGTTCGGCCACAGTGGCATGAAGTTCGGCTTACCCAAGCCCCTTCAGGTCAGCAGGGAAGACGGGGTCTTCTGGGAGACCGGACCAACGCCGACGAAACATGTTGATGGTTGGTTGTATTGCTGGTTTTCTGGGTATGGTTTTCTGTTGGGGAGTGAAGCCAGAGGTAATTAAGTCGTAATCAATGACCAAAGCCGTTCTCTCAAGGTATCGTTGAGGTTAGATTGTAAGTAGAGAGAGAAGATGGGATTGGGTAATGGAAGGTGGTCAGGCACATGAAAGGAAGCTGCTTCACTTGAATATATGAAGTGTACCTGGAGGTATCTCGGACGACGGAACTGGCAGCCAGATAGCGCCTTCCTCTTTCAAAGATAGCAGGTCATAGGTTGCAGCAAAGCATCGCGACAGGATCTCCTTGGGTGTTCGGATTTCCTGGAGACTACGTCCCGTATCCGTTTTGACACTGCGACTCTGAGCGGCAAACTGCAGTACCTGCCCAGCAAACCAGCACAGCATGCATGCCAATCCACAAAGAATCCCCGATCCCACAGACAACAGTCGGGTTTGAGATACCTGCCTTGTATTTTGTAGTATGGCTTCCCAAGGCTGGTCAAGCCTTACCGGGTATATGTACACACAAACCTTCCAGCCCCCCGATATCCATCTACCAACTAGCCTTCTGCACGCCTGGCAGGGCTCCCGCCAGAGCCTGTAAACGGAAGTTGTACTAAACAGAATATCATGTCAGCCCTCACGATCTCATAAAAACCAAACAGTCGAGCAGGAACCCAATGGTCGTTCCTCTGCATCCGTCCCAGCAGACCAACGGCCCAGAAACACCCACTCCCCTCCCCCGGCTCCCACGGTGCCAAATATCCCAGGGCTTCTCCTTCCTTCTTCTTCTCCTCCTCCTCGTGGCGCAGGAGGTAAAATCCAGAACTAGACCTGACTTACCCTCGACATCTTGAAGTCCCGGAAGATACCCCTCCCCTTTCCACCGAGCAGGCACCTGTTCCTGATCTGCGTCGGGTTCGTGTAGCAGTGCATCTGCGTGAGCTGGAGCTGCGCCTCGGCGCGGACGCGCGGGGAGAGCGTGGTGTTGCGGATGATGTAGCGGAGGGCTTGTCTGTGATTTTGACCAAAGGTTAGCTTTTTGCGCCGGTCAACCTCCCACTCCTTCCTTAGGTCTCCTGTTTCTGTTTCCCACTTCCTTTCCTTTCCTTCCCTTCCCTTCCGACCATCCATGCCTTCTCGCAACTCGTCCATCCCCAGACACCAAAGACAGAAGAGGACGTAGAGATGCGCCGGATCGGGCCGGGGTGGGAACAGTGGGCGATGTCGGCTTACCTCTCGGCCTCGAACTGCTCAAAGACCTTCCGCTTGGTGTGGTCGCGGATGACCTTGATGTTGACGAAACATCCCAGGTCGAGCTTCTTCGCCCGGAACATGGACATCTTGGCGGGGCGACTGTTATTCGGAGGTCTGGTCGTCGGTGTTGCCGGCTCTCACATCGCAGAAGTTCGAGATGGATCGCGCTGCGCTTGGGAGTTCGGACCCGGCCGAGTGGGACAGTCCCGGTGTTACATAAGCAGAATTTACCCAATGCGCGTCATGCGGGACAGAATGGCCCCCGGCACGTACAGACAATATGTGAAACAGAATACTATGATATACTTAGGTACTTGGTACCTAGGTAGGCATTCACATGATCACTTGGTCCATGGGTGAAAGGGTACGGTCTACCTTGCAAGGCATACTTTAAAACAGACCAGCAATACAGATATGCCTTATACGCCGCGGATTATAGGGACAACCACAAACAAGCTTATGTAAATTTCATTTTGAACATCTCTAGTTGTACAGCAAGATATACAGACCGCTCTGCTCTGTACCCCCCTGATATACTCTCTCCTTCTCTTTCTCTCCGCCACGCAACGAGACAAGTCAAATGCCCGATTTTTTATGTTTTTCCTGAACGCCATTATGCCAGGAAACCAAATAAAAGGCCACCGCCACCCCCCAAGGTCTTTTCGTAGTCCACCTCCTCGTCTCCCTTCATCTTCCTATCATCTTATCCAACCATTTACAGCAGGGGGATGCCCTCGTACTCACCATATCCTAACGCCAGGTTCATGTTTTCTATAAAGACGGGGAGTTAGCAAGATTGTAAACACTTGAGCCAATAGAAGGGATTTATATATTGCTGAAAAGTGAGAACTCACGCAGGCACTGTGTCGCGGCGCCCTTCAGCAGGTTATCGATCGTCACACAGACGACCACCCTCTTGCCCGAGCTGTGCACGGCGAACCCGCCGATCTCGACGCCGTGCTTGCCGCTAATGGACTTGACGAGGGGGGCCTCGCCCACCACCTTGACCAGCTTCTCGCCCGCGTACCGCTCCTGGTACAGCTGGCGGATGTCGCGCGACGTCATGGTCTTGTTGAGCGGGATGTTGATGGTGTGGTGGATGCCCTGGAACCAGACGGCCACGTGCGGGCTGAAGGCCACGCTGCGGCCCAGCTGCGAGCTGATCTCCCGCTCGTGGATGTGGTCCGTCAGCGAGTACGGGATCAGGTTGTTGGTCAGGAAGTCGACGTCGTTCTTGGGCGACGGCTTGGTGCCGGCGCCGGAGTAGCCCGACACGCCGAACACGCTTGGCTCGCCTCCGAAGTGCTCGACCAGGGGGGCGAGTCCGAGCTGCGCGCCGGTCGCGTAGCAGCCTGGGTTAGAGATGTCCAAGGCGTCGTGGATTTGTTGCCGGGAAACAAGCTCGGGAAGTCCGTAGGTCCACGAGTTGTCGAAGCGGTAGTCTGCGGACAGGTCGACGATGATGCTCTTGTGCTCCGAGGCCTTGCGGCCCTCGTGTACGGCCTCGACGTAGGGCTTGCAGACGCCGTTGGGCAGCGCCATGACCCAGCAGTCAATGTCGCCTCGCTTCTCCAAGTCGCGGACTTCGTCTGGGCTGAGGTTCACGTAAGTGACCTCGGCCTTGTCATAGCCCTGCAACGTCTGTCCAGCCAGCTCACGCGATGACACGATGGCCAGCTCCATGTTGGGGTGAGAGTTCAAGAGCGAGATCAGTGCCTGTCCAGTGTATCCTCGAGCACCAATGAGTGCTACTCTCGCCGGTCCGTCCCTCGTCTTGTTCCTCTTGCCCAATGGGGGGTTAGGGTTGGTGGTGGTTGCATAGCCCCTGCTCTGACCCACCGACTTCGTCAGCGATGCCCTAGGTCGTGCCATGGTGGCAAAGCCACGAGCTTGTTGCGCTACAGCAGGCCGTGTCGCAGAAGCGTTGCCAGCTCTGTGGATCCGGGCCTCCAGGTTCGAGTCACCCAGCATCTCCCGACCGTGCGCATCAAAGTCCTCCATGACATTGATAATCTCCTTTCCATCCTCGATGCCGCCCCAGAACAGGACGTCCCCGTTTCCTGACAGGCTTCCGTCGGCCTTGCCCCAGAACCACGCCAGGTTCTCGTCGTTCTCCTTGACGGTCCAGACAAGCTTGGGGAAGTCCTTCTTGATAGCGGTGAAGATGTTATCGGCGATGTTGCTCAACCAGCCGGACTTGGTGATGGTGAGTGTTGCCAGGGTCGCGATGGGCCGAGCTTCGGTGGCTGGGAGAACAATGGCAAGCGCGTTCATAGCCTCGTCGTAGTAAGCCTTGAAGGGGTTTGCCTTGAGGAACTCAATGTAGGTATCGACGGTCTGCCGGGCGTTGGGGCCTTCCCTGTCGCGGACGAGCACCTCCTTGAGCTTCTCCACATCGCTGAACTCCTGGAGCCCTGTCGCTGAGAACAGCTTGAAACCCCTGCGGATGAGCGTTCCGGCGCCAGAGTCAGTGAACAGCTCCTTCTGCAGGTCCTGGGGGTGGATGATGGCAACGGAGGACGATCGGGGTAGCGTGTCCAGGAGCTCCTTGATCTCCCTGATCTTGAGCCTAGTTCCGTACTTGCACCATGCCTGCGACATGTACCAATCGAATTCCTCATCCAGGTTGATTGCGGAGATCTTGCCACCCTCTCCATCAAACAGACCACCCTTCTCGGATAGGTAGACAACCTTCAGGGGCTCCAGAGCGCGGGCGAGTTCAGCGGCGGCCACATCGGCGTTAACGTTCAGGCACTGGCCCTCGGGGGTGTAGGCCAGGGATGTGAGAACAGGGAGGCAACGGTGGCTGATAGCCTGCTCGATCAGGTCCTTGTTCACGTTTGTGACCTTGCCCACCAGGTTCCACTTCTCCTTGTTCAGGTAGTCGGCCTCCAGAACACCGTTGGTGATGGGGCGGACGTGGACTCCCATCTCTTCCAGCTTGTTGGTGAGCTTCTGGTTCTCCTCGAGGAAGAGCTTGCGGGCAACCGCAAGAGTCTTGCTGTCCGTCACCCGGATGCCCTCCTCGAACTGTGGCTCGACACCCGCATCCTCGAGCAGCTTGTTCAATTGAGGCCCTGCGCCGTGGACCACGACAGGGTAGAGACCGACGTGGTAGAGGAACGCCAAGCTGTTGCATAGCTCGTCGAGACTGTAGACATGTCAGTGAGTCCTGCCTTGCGGTAACTTTTCCATATGGTCCATAGACGACTCACTAATCGGTAAGGATGGCACCTCCGACCTTGATGACGGCGAACCGCTGCGAAGACACAGATGTGAAGTGCGACAGGTACTGCTGTACCTCCTTCTTAGAGCCCACGCTGCTCAGGGTCTGGATAACTATGCCGCGGGTGCTCAGGTCGGTAAGCTGCTTGGTGGAGGTAGAGAGGGTGCGGCGAGCGCAATCGGCCAGCCGCGCGCTGGCGACGATAGGAGCGGCAGTTCGAGGTGCGGACAGGCGGGCGCATCGGCGGGCGCCGGCCCGGAAGGCCCTCACGGACGTGGACAGCATGATGTATAGGATATATGTTACTGCTGAAAGTGGGCGCGCATTAGCTTCAGGTAGGGAAACGATGTATGCCTCTGCCTGCTTGTATAGATCGAGGCGATAGAAAGGGCAGTTGGGCTCGTAGCCAAGTCCGGATTGTCCAGGTGACCCTCTTGGGAGTGCAGGGCGCCCCTCTTGTCTTGACGGCACCGTTGATGGACTGGGTTGGGTTGTTGACTCACGATGTCTCTCCTAGTCTGACTTGAATGCGCAAACCACAGAACCCAATGGAGCGGTAGGAAACCCCTCTTACTTGAACACCATCAAACGAGCAGATGGTATTGGAGGGGAGATTGGTCTGGACTTTGGGAGGAGGGGGAAAGAAAGAAGAGTAAATAACAAGTGGTGTGAGTAAAGGAAAGATTAGCTTTTGAAGATTGTCAGTCCTCGCTAGCAGTGATCAGTGATCCGTAGATACAACCTTGGTACATAGTATACTTGGGTACCTTGGCAGTCTAGTAGCGTGCCCGGGTTGTAGTATGGGGGGGGCGAGGAGGGGAGCTCGCTCCGTTTCCTGGCCCACCGGCAACCAAAACGGCCAAAAGGTAGCCATTACATCGGGGAGAAGGCAGGGAGGGGAGCCGCTTGGCCTTGCCTATGATGAATTTTCGCCCCGAAACCGCTTGCTTCTGCACCAGTGCGCCAGTGCACCCACCAAGAAACAGCATTGCAATCGTTGTGCCCGTGGAGCTCATGATTGGCCGACCTCATCAGCGTTACATATTTACTGATCGTCCGTACCTGCGTGGTGACATAGTACATACAATCAAGCTTGGCCTTGCTCTCGCAGCAACATACTTCGCCTCTGGTTATTAGACCTACTAGTATAGATATCAACAGGATTCCCATCATATATCAACACACAGAACCAAGGACGGAAACCTTCACCGTCCCCAGGACCTGAACCATGTATACGCGCCTCGTGAATACCGCCCAGAACCACCTCATTCGAGGCCCCATCCCGGTCCAAAGTTTATCAGATGCCCCTCTTGATCCACCTTGCCTCAACTCCTGCTCATCTCGCAGCTGTGATTCGGGGACGGCTCTCCGAGGACCTACCTGCTGGACTTTTGATCGAAATTGTACATATCAGATGCCCCTCTTGGTCCACACTGCAATGCTCTGCAGGGCTGGACAACGTGCTCGCAGGGCGGGCCATCATCATCGTTTTTGGGAACATCACGTAACAGTCTACCTACCGCCTTTTCTAAGCTCTCGGCGTCGCTCTCGGCCTTGGCCTTGGTAATGCAGTGTCTGCTCCTTTCTCCTTGATAAGCGACCTGGCAGTGTCTAGAGCTTTGTGTCCTTGCCGAGTATCAATCCTAGCAAAAACTGTCTCTGTTACTACATCAGGCCCTCTTCTACATACCAATGTAGGTAGGCTCACACGAGGCATCCAGGTTCTTTGAGATACCTAGTGGTTCCACACAGCCGATATGCACTACTACCACCGGCGAGCCCAGCTATACGCTTATACCTACATATGTGGTCCTTACTCACAGACTACTAGCATGCCATCCTGTCCAGGTGATCGTCTACTGCGTGGTCCCCAATGGGCAATTCCAACCCCGTGGTTGGTCAATATGGCAAGAAGCTCCATATTCGCAAGCAAGGTACACAACGTTTATGCCAAAGGAATATCGTGAAGGTCTTGATTAAGTGTTGTGCAAAACGCCAATTACCATTCCATCATACATACAGTCAGGGATTTGTGTGTTGTGTCGTCCGCAGCCTTCCAGCTCTCTCGTCGGGCTCGAGCCCCCAAGCGGCGAGCAACGTTGCCCGCATCCGGCGGGCAAGCCCGGCAATAAGAGTACCTTGCAGAACTGATATTCCATCATTCGTCGTGACAGGGACGTGGCTGGGTCGTCAGAGAAAAAGGACCATTCGCAATCAAAGATCAAAGTAGAAATCCCACCCCTTGCAAAGCCATGCTGCTCGATCGCACGCCAGCAAGCCGTCCCCTCATGTGTGTCGTTCGTTGCGAGGTTTGCGTCCCGGAGCCTGCCAGATCGAGATCGAGAGGGTCGTAACCGTTTTATTTTAGTCGTATCCATTCCGTGGTCGGCCATGATGTCGTGTTCTGTGTCTCTGTGCAACCAACCTACTAATGCCTGGTAACAACGACTGCAAGGATAAGGTTAGCACACAAACTGGTGATATCCATGCCACAATCGGGGCCTGCCGTCGGACGTACTCGGTATGACAATGATCAGAATCAAGATGATGACGCCAACAATCAGGCACATGCGCATCTTCATGTCCTTCCACCACATTTGCTTCCGCACCCTGTTGGCACCCCGGCGGAAACCTTGAGCAGACTGGGCCAGGTTATCGGTCTTGTCCTGCAGGTTGTCCAAGCGTTGACCACGTTGCGCGACAAGATCGATGTTCTTTTGCATCACACCAACGGTGCTGTTGATTTCCTGTAGGCAGATAGCGTCAGTTTGTGAGTTCAAAGATTATATGCGAGTCTGCGCCGGCGCAAGATCACATGTGCCCGGATTGTGAATGGATGTTAGTCGCGGAGCAGCCCTGTCGGCTACGCGGTCGCAGGATGCCATAGTCGTGGTCGGGTACTTGTGTAGACGGAGTCAGGCGGTAAAGGCTCGGTCTTGGCACGTTCTATGCTCAACGTAGCCATCGTTGCCTCTGATCGCCAACCGCCGCGGTCAAGAAGCTCTCATTCACTGTCGAAGTCGCAGTGCCAAGGTGATATAGGTGCATGGTCGTTTGCGGGTTCGGTCATCAATCGCATGACGTCCGCGTTGATCGGCTTGACTTGATGCTGGCTCGTCCGCAGCGGTGGCGATGCAAGGCTGACGTCGTTCGGCTTCGGCGGGGTCCCATCCCATTCACAATCGCGGAGCATCGCGTGGCGGTCGACAACAAGTCTCTGGTGAGAAATGGGAACTTACTGCTTGCAGGGCCTGCGTCCTGTTGTTTCCGCCCGTGGCGCCCTGGCGCGGGTCAGGGTCGTAGGGG
Organism: Cytospora leucostoma; assembly: GCA_003795295.1. NCBI lineage: Eukaryota > Fungi > Ascomycota > Sordariomycetes > Diaporthales > Cytosporaceae > Cytospora > Cytospora leucostoma. The sequence continues at coordinate 359,956 of LKEB01000005.1, read as the reverse complement.
GTGTGGTTATCGGCCATGATTGCGAGTGTTCTCGGGAGGTTTTAGACTTTTGAAGGCAGCGGATCAATCGGGCGAGGGTATGAGATGATGGGTATCGACGGTGGTGAAAAGCGCTTGGTTTGACGTGTGGTCTTGATGGCGAGATGGGGGTATCGTAGAGGCTCAGATTCAGGTTGTAGTGTTGTAGGAATGAGGAAGAGGGAGAGAGGAGACGAAGCGCCCAGTGAGGTTGCGATGAAGGCGGGATGTTATGAACAGCTGAGACGCTTTGCTGAAGCAGGTGGCAGGTAAAACAGGGTTACCCCCAAGCCAAAACAGGTCTAAACTGGCAGGCTGGGCGGCCGTCTTTGAATGGGGAAGAAGCGCCGCAGCAGCACACACCGTCTTCTTCCTTCTTCCCCTACCAGTCAGGCGCTTAGAACTCACTCCAGGGCTGTTAGTGTATTGTATGATTCACTGATACATTGCGCTATTGAAGGGTCCACGGGTCCCCTAACCCTCCCAAGGTTGACCTATATGCTGCTATATCCCCACCAATCGTATTCTATTCAATTCTATCACGGACTTACTTTATGACTCTCGTGCTTTGTCTTCTGCAGATTCTCGAGACACCAGCTACAAAGCTATCCATCTACTAGTTCACCTGTCTGTCGGACTCCCGGGAGAGGAGAACCTTCCACCTGTCAGGTCATTACGCGACCTCTCGCCCTCCGTCAGATACGGGTTGGGTTGTTGGGTCATCAAGGGTCCAAGAGTCTACCCTTGTCTTTCCGGTTCACACGAGGTGGCAGTGCAAGTCGCCTGTGCCTGGTCAGTTGGGACCCAGACTGGCAGAAGAGCGTGAGACTGTCGCGGCCTTCTTCACCATTCTTGCCCACATTCTTCTTTGCTCGGCCCTGCCGGATCAAACAGACAGAAAGATATATAACACAATCCCCGAAGGAGCCGAAAAAAAAGATAAACCAATAGCGATAATGGTCCACCACATATTGACCTACAAACATAGCGATCCGGCGAACTCGGGCCGGAGTTATTGGGCCGCGGGGCCGGATAGCACAAGACGTGGTCCAGGATCGTGTGATGCCATGGCGGATTTTGCTCCGGCTCCACATGGTGAGAATGCCGAATGCCTTTGTCTTCCTGTGGGATGTGCGATAGCCTCATGTGGGGTAGCCCTCGAACACCGGACACATACTACCTACCTACCTATTCCTCATCCTCAGCCACCAATGTGAAGCCGACTTGGATGCAGCTTTGCGAAACGCTGTTACGACAGGCCACGGAGACTACAGAAAGTACATATGAACAGCCTCACCAAGTTCATTTGCCAGTCCACCTCCCTCACACATCTGAACGTATCCATGACCAAAGATCGAGAGAAGCCAAACACCATCTTGACCATCTCGGACCCGCTCATAGTTGCACTTCCTCCTTCCTTCTTTTAAACATAATCCTCGCGTTCGCATCAACGCCAGTCTCTGTCCCTGTCTTGACCACATCACTCGGCCTACCCTCAGGTAACTGCCAGTCATATTTCAACAGCAAGTGCACCAGGGCGATCTTAACCTCGTTAGATGCAAAGAAGCGACCAGGACAGGCATGCTCCCCATGGCCGAACCCCAAGTGGTCTGCGGACGTGCTGACCAGCTGCCACTTGTTCTCCTGGCCCGGCTGGCTGCGCAGGTCCAGGAAACGGCGCGGGTTGTACACCTCCGGGTCGGGGTACCGCTCAGCGTTGCGGTACGCCTCGAGCGTGACCCACGTGTAGGCCCCCTGGGGGATGATCGTTCCATCCGCAAGCTTGACGTCGGACTCTGCTATGCGGCGCATGGTGGCTGAGGAGGTATGTATGGTTAGCGCCCTGCGGGTCAAGACGAGTTGGTGGTCTACAGTGGGTTGACAACCACTTACCGGTGTCTCTGACATGCAGCCTCTGTGATTCTTTCAGTGCACTGTCCAGGAGCTTCATCTGGTACAATGTGTTCTTCCCCCAAGTTACCTTGCCGTTCCCTTGGACAACACCGTCGGGAGCCTCAGAGGAGTGAGCACTAGGCTTCTTCGCCTTGGTCAAAGCAGCAATCATCTCCTCTCGCAAGTCGTTGATAAACTTTTCGTCCTGGGCCACATCCAACAGGACCCCTGTGAGAAGCTCCGTCGTCGTGTGAATAGCAACGATACTGAGGGAAAGCTGCGCATCGGCAATATCATCACGCGTCGCACCATGCTCCGCAAAGGCATCGTGGAACCACTAGGTAAGAGTGCGGACGGGTTATTCGGCTATACGCAGGAGGCAGGGCAGGGAAGGGAGAGCAGGATTCGATTGCAAAAGCGACTGTGTGGTCGAACTCACCTGGATTGTATCTTTTGTCTTCGGCCTCGGCAACCCCTTCTCATCCGCCAGCCGGTTCCTCTCCAAACGGGCGCTGATCACGGGGGCCAGTATCCTCCTCGCGTCCCTGACGTCCTGTCTGGCCTTGCGCCACTCGGGCAGGAGCCAGACCAGCAGAGGCCGGAGCGCCAACGGGCGACTTCGTAAGGCTCGTCCCGCGGCAAAGGCGTTTAGGGTGTAGTTCCTTGCCAGCCGGAGCCAATCCTCATTCCGGCAGAGCTCGGTGCCGACGAAGAGGCGGGATGACAGCCGGGCTACCAGTTCGAGGATGAGAGGTTTGAGGGCCAGGGTGGTCCATTCTGTGTTACATGAGATGTGAGTGACCAAGTTTCGTGCAGGGTCTGAGGCAGCGGGGCACTCCTGCTTTACCTTCCTTGTCGCCCAGAAGTTCCCCGAGGGCCAGGTCTGCCTCTTCCGATATGTCATCGGTGATTAGGCCTAGGTGAGAGTCAGTGTATACTACGTACAGGGGGCCGGGGGGGGGGTCCATCTTGTGGAGTGGCACTAACCCAAGGCCGGGGTGATTCTCTGCCGGGTTACGTTCTGGATAACGTTGTGATCTTTCGAGATCAACCCAAGTGGCTCGAGGCCCGGATATCTACCGAAGAAGTCCTGAAGATTATTAGTATCATCATGATCATCATCCGACGAACAGCCGCATGACTCCTCGCGGGGATACACTGCAGTCTTACCGTCGTGAGTGCCTTCTTGAAGCTCAGGTGCTTGTTGTTCCTGATCTCCTCTGCATATCGAGCCGGCAGGAATATCTTGACGCCCACGTCCGTGGCGAGCTGATATGGTCGGGAAAACTACACATCAGGCCAGTCAGTACAAGCCAGGTCAACACGAATGCTAAGGGGTTACCTGTTGCATGGCCTCCCCGACAAGCTGCTTCCCATGCTCCGTATATCTCTTCCTAGCCTTCTCTATCCTCATCCATCCTTTATCATCGATGCCGAAGGCCGGGATGCCAGGGTGTGGTCCTTGCTCGCGGGAGTAGGTATATAGAAGGAGCGCAAGTATCAACACTCCAGCCGTGAACTGGCCCCAGGGAGAGTACGGCCCAGCCTGGGAGGCCATGTCGCTGATGGTCTGCAACATATCTTTTCTTACTCAAGAAGGGAGCGCGGTTTGCAGAATGATCCCGGGTTCTATGTAGTAGTGAGGCTGTTCCAGCCTTCCAGCGCGTGTCTGATTCTCCGACAGCACCAATATTGAAGAGAGTCTCAGACCCCAAAAAGAAGATGAACTCCTCCTCACTTTTATAGAAAAAATCATATACCGTACAATGGACCATATACCCAGACAGCCCCGCCGACGACATGCACCACCTCCGGGGGGCCAAGAAGCCACCCCAGTGGTAAGGTAACCTTCTCGAGGTGGAGTTGCGTATACGATCCTACATACCTCGGCATCAACCTCATGCACGTCATGTTGTCAGAACTATGTAAAGAGGAGTTGAGCAATCGGAGGAGAGGTCAACTTCGCTTCGCTGCGGAGAAATGCACGAGAGTTATAGCCGGGGAGAGGAGACGCAAGAATGCGACTCTGAAAGATGCGACTCTGATATCATGCATTCGCATGTCACCCACCTCGCCGGCCAAACTTGCCAGTATAGTAATACACAGTGATGGGCCGCATAGGTAGTTAGTCCACGAGTCCGAGGTGCCGGGGAGCCGTTTGCCTCATTCGTGGGGATGATGGCATGGGGTGGGTCGCTCACAATGCGACCTGCTACACTTGGATGGGAGAAAGGAGTCCGAGTTGGCTCATGGACTTTGAGGGTGCCACTCGGGAATGACTTGCCGAAAGACTACTTAGGTACATAGGTTGTAGAGACATGATGAACACTCCATCCAGCAAGGCAGGCAAGCTAGTTGGGCCCTCAGGATCTTTCGACGGCCCCGATCTGCCGTCGTCCATAGGCTTAGGAGCAAGGCCCGACGGTCTTTTGAGTATCAAACAACGTTTGGAGAAATCTCAGAGTAGCCAGAAATCTATAACTGTACTGTACCTCTCATGTCGAAGTCAGCAACAGGAAAGGAAGGCAATGTCTCTTGAACTTGCGGCCTGGAAACAAACTGCCCTGGTAATGGCACTATAAGGCTTGAGAACTTGAAAACACTGTAAGATTCATCTGGTACCGCGTACCTAACCAGACCAACCTGAAGAGATCGGGTATCAAAGCCAGAGAGACACCAACTGATTCTAACGTAAAACCCCAGGAACCGAAATAGACTATGGGTATATCCCGAACGCGACCGCCTCCCAGTCGGCCGTTCCCACCACAGACACAGACAAACACAAAACAGATGAAGGACCTTTCTCGTTATATTCCCCCCGTCCTCCCACCGTCATAATGACCCCATGGTCAAGAAATAAATCACCGTGGTATATCAATCCTCTCAATCTTCCTCACATCGTCCGGCACCCTCGAGATACACAGCTCCTGGCAGAACTGCCCCCACTCCCCCGAGGTGCCGTCCTTGACCGCCTCCGACATGTCTTTGCCGTAACGCTCGCGGTACGCCCGCTTTACGGCCGCCAGGTGGTGCCGGTCCCAGTGGAAGCGCACGAGCCGCGACGTCAGCAGCTCGCGCCGGAGGTCGTCCTTCTTGGACGCCGTCAGTGCGTGGTGCACCAGCAGCGCGTCGCGGACTGGCTTGTTGATGACACCGTTGAGGATGTGCGCCAGGAGTTCGCCCTGTTTGGTTTGTTATTTTAGCTGTCTGTCTGTGTGGGACTTGACATGTAAAGCATATGAGTAGAACTTACCACCAGGTTCCCGCTCTTCCTCAGGGCGTCCCTCGCAAAGTTCGACCGGTACACATCGCTGTACAGGCTGAGCACCTCCCTCAGGTGCTCGTCGCTCCGCATCACCACGATGCTGATCATGGCCGACTCACCACCCTTCTCGGCCTTGACCGCCTGGTGCAGGGCGTGGACGTCATCCTCGATAAGGTCCCTGTCGAGCGGCAGCGGGCGGCCGCTCCGGTCGACGTCCTCCATGCGCTGCTCGTCCAGGACCATGAGGACGGCCTTCTTGAACTTGTCCTCCTTGAGCTCCTGCTTCATGCACTTGACCAGCGAGTTGTCGTACTTCCTGTCCTGGAAGGACTCCTTGATCTCGTGTATCTCGTCGTTGGGCCTGCCCATAAGGCTCTCGATCAGCAGCTCCCGCCGCGTCTTGTCGCCCTGGTACCAGAAGCTCGACCAGTACGCCTCCGACTCCCATCTGCCCAGCGCTGTGGCGTAGCACGCCTTCATCAGCGACGGCTCCTCGTCCTTGAGCCGAACCCGGATGTGCTTGGCCACGTTGACGCCCTTCCTGTCCGGCCCGGTCTTGACGAGCCTCTTGTACTCGGCCCGAAGATCCATTATCTGCTCGTGCGTCAGCGCCGGCAGCACCTCGATCAGGGGTCCCAGTTCCGGCGCCTTAGTGCCCGTGAGCGCGCCCGCAAGCCTCCGCGCGTCCTCCTCCGGGTCGGCGAACCGCGCCCGCCGGGACCGCCTCTTCCCATTCTTCTCGTCGTCCGAGCCCAGCGGCGATATGTCCTGGACCGGTATATCCGACCCCTTGCGCGTTGGGATCAGCAGGGGCGAAGGCATCGGTGACGACTGCTGGTAGGTGCCGTGATATGCATCCAGCAGGGGCGAGCCGGGGGCTGCCGACGCTGAGAGGTGGCCCCCGAGGTGTTGTGGGGCGTTAGCCGCCGAGAGTGTGGAGTTCCTCCTCTGCGCGGGCGGCTGTGGCGACGACGGCTGCTTCATGGCGCTCCTGCGCGGGGTGTCGGGCGCGTCGGTCGTGACGACGCTGGGTAACGAGGCGCGAGGGTCGATGGACAGAGATTCCCCCCTGCGCCTGGAGGACACCTTGGTGCGTCCTGGCCCCGGGCTAGGCTCTCGTGCGGAGCTCCCGTGCCCTATGCCAAGGGCGTCAGAGCCGCGTCTCGAGTCTCGAGAGGAATGCACTGAGAGCCTCTCATCCCTCTCGTAATCATAGTGATGAGACTTTGCGTAGTCGTACGAGGGCGCCGCTTGAGGAGGCGTGCGCGTGCGCGGGGAGGCAGGAAGCTTGCCGTAGGCCAGGTCCTCCTCGAGCTGCTCCTTCTTCTGTGCCCTCCGGTCACGCGACCTCTCTCTTGAGCGGTCAGGGATGGGCGCGGTCATGAGGTTGTAGGCGTCCGAGGTCTCAAGCTTCTTGGAGTACTTCTGTGGCAGGAAGGCATCCATCAATCCCAGTCCCGTCCTGGACACATCTGCCTCCCTATCGGAGTCGGAGTGCCTGTCGGAGTGCCTCTCGGAGTGCCTCTCGGAGTGCCTTCCCCTCGGGCTATCTCTCGGGCTGTCCTTCTGGCTGTCCCACCGGTAGTCCCTATCATATTTCAGGCCATCGTATGAAGTCCGCAGACCATTCTCTACGGCCGGGCTCCTTGGATGGCGATGGTAGGAATCAACGCTGGGTGAGGCAGGCACTTTGTATGATGAGTATGATGAGCGGCGCTCATCGTGGTCATAGGTCCTCTCTCGATCCCTGTGCGCCTTTTCCCCGTAGGGGTCCGTGTTCACACTCAAGGGAGGAGGACCGCGGCTCTTACTGCGACTGCGGTCGCGATGGCGTCCCCCCGGGGAACGCGACCGAGAGTGTCGGTGGTGGTCCTCTACTTGTAGAGACATGGTTGATCGCGTGGCTTCTATCCTCGTCGGGACTCCAAGTTATCCAAGATTCAAGACTCAGTACACAGTACTCGGTGCTTTAAATATCAACTGATGTAAGTTTCAAAGGACCCGCACTGCGGGGTAGTGGTCTTCCGGGGTGGCTGGGACCAGGGACTTTGGAATGTGAGGACGAATCGAAGGGTATATCGAGGTATAATTATTTTGAGAGTTTGTGTTTGGGGGCGAGGGTAGTTGATCACGCCGTCAAACAATGCTCAACAATGAGCAACGAAGAGTGAGATATTTATGCGAGGAGTAGTCTTTGTATGAAGTACTCCGTACCTCGAGCTGAGTTCAAAAGATGTGATATGATAGGAGGGCTGGGCGCCTGTCCTGTCAGGCTGTTGTGGCTTGGACAGACATGTCAGGGAAGTAAGTGGAAGCAGGGAGGCAGGGAGGCAGGGAGGCAGGGAGGGTCAGTCTATCGCTCTGTCACTCTGCCGCAACGTCCTGCATATGAGACGATCCATGGATGCTAGCACCAACTACTAGCTACTGTGTATACGGAAGTAGTGTATATACGTACATGTAGGGTCCGTACGCCTCATGGGTCGCAGGACTACCCACGGTAAGCACCAATGGCAGCCTCGGCGTGTGGGTTACGAGGTCCAGCTTGATGGCCTGTTTGCATGGTCCATGGCAAACATCGGTAGTGGGTTGGCCAACTCTTCCCATGGTGGAGATCTGGAGCGATCGATACGGCGCATAAGATCTTGATGTCACTGGTTTTTTGGTTCTTCCCCCTTCCTGGCAGCCTGGGCGGCATCTTGCAGCGCAGTGCAGTGCGTCCTCGGTACTGGAGATGGAGATTGGTTGCGGTACCACAACTGACACAACATTGAAGGAACCGCTGTGCCCCAGTTGGCTGGTCGTGTGGTCCACGGATGATTATGTGGAGCCAGGATTGTCCAGCTGACTGACCACTGGCTGGCTGACTGCACATAAAACTTTTTGTCCTGGATTTACCCCAGTTAAAAGCATGCATGACGAAACCTTGGGTCGGCCTGTGTCGGCCTGGTCGGCCTAATCGGCATGACCGTCCGACCGTCATTGAGGCTCAGCCTTGTTGTCTGTCTCTGGACCCTGGCCAGCCTGGGGATGAATGAGGCAGTGATGAAGTCGCATAGCATGAACCGGGAGTTCACGGCGGTGGCGTCGGGAATGGCCGACGAGATAGGTATGTGTCTGGCAGTCTGGCAGTCTGGCTTGTTCTGACTTGTCCTCAAGTCCAACGCAGAGCTCCAGCTCCTCGGAGACATCTGGGGCCATTGTTTGCCATTCCAGATGCAATTCGCCCTCGTGCATCCACGTCTCGAGCGTGAGTTGGGTACGGATCCGTATGCGCGACTGACAGGTACGACGTCGTCAATCAGAGAGCGCCAGAGAGGGCGACAAGAGTGGATATAACTACCGCGTGTGACAGTTGACAGAAACAGAGGAGTCAGTGCATACCTCGGTACATCGAACGAGGCAAGTCTTGTGGGATTCGAGAATCAGGATTCAATGCAATGTTACAGCAATTTTTCTTTCCGTGGTTGCCTTACTGCTGAAACAGGACATTGAAGGCCCGGTGTTTGTGAGTCGTACCTCTCTCCGTACACACTCGGGAGTAAATCTTGCCCCGCCTTGTTGATTGATTGCTTGTTGATCGCTTATCATTGATCAGGCAGAAACCTTGGAAGGCTACGCTCGCATCGTCGACGACGACATCAGCCTCAAGGATGAAATGCCCTTTCCTGTCTTTGAAAGAGACCGCGTGCACCTTCCATTCTTGGGTTTCGAGGTACCTACCAGCTACCCTGGGTGTCTCCAATACGGTCATTGCCGTATCCTGCGTATCTCCATCGCTGCATTGCTCTTTCCAGTCTGACACGGACCATGCGATCATCACGATGAGGCGCAGGCACAGTTTTACTGGGTCCATGTGTTCATCTCACATGTCTGCATGTGAACTAACCGGTACTCAGGTAGTTTAGCCCGAATAGTCGCAGTAACTTGGCCCAGACAGGCCAGACTGCCAGGCACTGCCAGGCACTGCCCAGATTCGATCTCTGTTACTCCACGTTTTCCCCCCCAGTCCCCTTGCCCACGAGGCGGCCCGGGTCGGGTCCATCCAGACGTTTCGTCAGGACCGACACCGACACCGACTCCGCATACGAAGGCCAACCCGGTCGATACCGAGGTGATGCCGTGGCCCCTGGCCTTCCATGGAAACAACACACAACACACATTGACAAAACACGAATGTCGCACCAGTTGACCACAAGTGAACGAAGCCTCGCCCCACCATCGCCCTGGTATACTACAGTAAGCACAATTTCAAGCATCACAGGCCGCCCGAGGAACTCCCGCTGTGTCCATAAATCCAATTTTACCCAATCCGTATTGGCTGGCATTCTCTCAGAGAGCAATCATGACAATATCCAGGGCTCGGCCCCATAATCCTTCTCTCCCACGTTTCCGTCCCTACCCCACTGCACCTCTGATTTCTGGCCTAATGTTGTTCCACAGTCCTCCGGGTCTACACCCCCGAATGACAGTCCTCGACGGCCAGCCAGCCCGTTCTTGTCCTCCATCAGACGGATCGCTCCTTCGCGCCGCCCCAGAGCCCGATATACACTGGCACCCAAGGTGGTCAGCAAGATGAAAACACCCGCCACTCGAGTCCTGAATCTCACTAACCCTCTTGACACTGGCTCCCACTTCTCCACAAGCAGGATGACCAGCACGAAAGTCAAGGCCATACCAATCACAAGCACGCCGGCCTGCTGTCTCTCACAGGGGAATATCTGCCGCTGCTGAGGGGGCATCACAACCCGCGTGTCGTCATCCATCTGCACCAGTACTTTCTGTGCATTCCACACGCCCACCGCCGGGCTGGACCCCGGCGCTACTAGTGATCCGACGGGCATCTTCCGCCGTGTTGTTGATGAAGGCTCCGGCCTTGCTGCCTCCTGCTGTGATCGTGCCTGCTCGGACTGCAACAGCCTTGACAGGGCCTGTAGGTGTTCCGTCGTTAGGGGGTGGGTGGATGACAGCACCGATGAGGCTGGGAGATGTGCAAGCTGCGAGGGTGATAGTACGACGGGCCGGTTGTCGTCGGTCACTTGTATCGTCGCGTCCTCAAGGTCTGACCACTTGGGTTGTGGCCCAAGCAGTATCGTCTGAGAGCCTTCGATGGTTATTGTTGCTGGGGGCTTAGACCCTATGGCCTGTGAGGACGGATCTGATAACACTGCTCCGTCGAGGTTCTTCAACAGGAGGGTTTGTTTTGGTGATAAAGGGGCAGCCAGGGCGATCGGCGCCATAAATACCAAGTGAAAGAGCTGATATGACCTCATGGCAATGTCGGGGCAACGGGACCCCCTCGCGAGCTGGAATGAGAAGATATGTCTCTGCCTGGAGAGTCCCTTGCCAGACCTCTGGAAGCTGTACCCAGGCCAAAGGGGTTGACGTTCCTGGCAGGTGTCTTAGACACAGCTTGGGCTCGCCGAACGAAGCTGGTAAGGCTGTCTTGCAATCTCGCCTGCTTGAGTGCAACCAGTCCCTGTCGTGCTAGATTCCACCACAGTGAAACAATGCTGGGTTTGTTTTCTTTCTCAATCCACGCGGGTAAGGCAATTGGTGCGATGTTTAAATACCAGTCAAGCGATCCAGCATGTCCCAAAGGACTCCTTGAGGAAGTCGAGGTTGCTGATCAAAGTGGCTGAGAATGCTTTTGCTGCAGAGGACGGATAGGAAGGCACAAGGTAGGAATTCCGTAAGGAAAACTCAATGGGTGATTTATTGTTGTTTCAATGAGGCCAAGGCTCGGATATGCGGGCAATGGCGCAGGAGCTGATGCAGGTAGGTAATTCTGGAATAGGAGCCGGAAGGAGCTTATACGAGATGATGAGAGTGCCAATCGGTAGATCCTCTGGAAAGAACAACGGGATGTGATGCCGACGACGAAGACCGTGGATGAGTAAAGATAAACCAACAAAACTTATCACCTGCGAATTTGAAAGCACCACCGCCTAGGGAGCAGTGAGGGCGAAGGGGATGCATATATTTACAAGAGGTGCCAGGTGGGCGCGATATATTTTGATTCATTCGTCCGGGTGCGACCCATAGTAACCATAGGAAGGGGCGGCGGCAGCTCCATCCAGGTCGCGGTCCATCGAGCCCAGGCCAAACAAAACACCACATGCAAGGCCCTACCAAGGTGGACCCTAGACCCCTTCGTTGTGCCACATTACTCCGTAGAGGAGTAGGTAGGTACATCAGGTAGGTACGGTATTACTATGGAATACCGGTATGCTCCAAGCTTGCCAGTGATAACGTCCACTGATGCTTGTCCCCGTGTATCACCACCATGTCCGGATCTTCACCATTGGTTCGCTCGATGGTGGGCGGAGGGGACCATTGAGGCTTGGCGTAGTGTGCACGTGCTGTGTGTAGACGGGATAGACCGGCCTTCCAGCTCCGGACGGGGGTTGTCAGTAACTATATCGAGTAACTCAGGAACATGCCTTGCGGATCTGAAATTGCGGAAGTGGTATGGTGCCATTTCTTTGGTCGATTAAGGCATCAAGCCACTACTGTATCTGTAAAGTCACTGCCTAGCGTTGAGGGTCTTGAGGATTTGACCACGGACTCCTGCCTACCAGGGCCTATCTAGTTACCTAGACGAGTAAGCAGTATACAGGCTGGAATCGTCGAGGATTCCGGTGGTGCGTCGCCTGATCGCTCAACTTGTTGAAACAGCCGACCTATCCAGATGCCACCCACCCCTCTCTGCTCATCTCTGCTCATCTCCGACTGGGGGGTCCAGGGTTCAGCTGTGGGTCCCTTTCCCCGGATCACCACCGATATGATTTATGCATACCTAGATACACTATAGTCTACAGACTAGCAGTGGTGATGAGACACCAAGGCATAACGACGCCATTTCGCGTGCAGCTAAGCAGCCACAGAGCTGGGCGCACCATCCTCGGAGGAGGACAGACTGTTCTACGCATTGCATATGGTCGCAGGTGAGCCACTTCGCCTATCTCCATCTCGCAGATCCCGAGACCATGGCTGCTGGCACGGCTGTACGGTCCGGCGTGGTCGCTATGCATGTCTCAACACCTGGCGGTGCCAGGCAACACGTCCCCTCGAAGCGGCCTCACAGGCTTAGTGAGGGAACAGGAAGTGTGTAAGCTGCCTGCCATGAGGATCAGCAGCCTCGAGAGGATTGGTGTTGCCACTGGTTCCCACTCTTACGCCCAGCTGATAACTATTTATATAATTGATTAACCCTGAGATCTATACCCAAGGACGAGCTCTGGGTTAGTCCCTGAAGCTGTAGTAACAAGCTCCAGGTGTTCAGCTGTGGCCACGAGCTAGAGCTGGAACGTTACCTTGGGCCCCTACGACCAGCCTCTCCGTTGCCTGAGGACAACATCGCCTCGCTTTCTGGGTGTCCCGGCCAGGACTGGTGGATTGGTCAAGGGCCGGAGGGCTGGGCCACACGAGGCCATTATAACTCCTGAGCTCGGGAGAATACCGAGAATTGTCAGTGCTTTTCAGGGGCTGTCGCGGTATCTTGCAAGGTAACGGAACAACTAGGTATGCTTCGAAAAGAGCGATCATTTCGGTTGGTGTACGGAAGATTTAACGATGAAAGGGCATGGAGACGTCCCACCCGTTTAGACTTCATGTCCACATGTCCATCCCCACATGTATGAGGGCGGAGGGCCCAGAGGGCCTAGAACTGCCACCTACTGTTTTACACTAAACTTTGTACGGCACCAGAGCTGCAGGGCAAACAGGAGGCTCGTGCGCTTATCGAAGATCAATCTACAATCAATCTCCCCTATCGCCAAATTGAGTAGTGTACGTACTGCATGCGTCAATACTGTTGACCTCGCGCCAGATGGGCGAACCTGCGAGCAGCGCAGCGCATACGTCAGCACAGAAACCTCAATGTCTCAAGGGGACGAGTAAACTCCACCACAATTGAGTCGACTGCGATACAGATCTGGTGGATGGGGCAGACACAAGCACCCGCATAGCCGCAATGGCTCCTCCCTCAGGGTTACAGATATCATCCACTGCGTCCGACTACAACAATGGCCGCCTGCCCTTCCCACGCTCCATCACGGCGCCGACGGGCTTCCAAGCATCAGCGACCACGGAGGCGCAGCAACAGCAGCAGCAGCAAGGTCGTCCCGATCGTTCACACCTTGCACCTGAGGATGCCTTCCACGCAACAGCTCCACCGCGTAGGCTCAAAGCTGGATTTGAACCCTCTGGAAACCGAGACCTCCTCTCGCGCCATCTGTATCGCAAAGACGCTACCGGTAGTAGGAGCCGCAGCCGGAGGAGGAAGCGGCCGTGGAAGAAGTTGTTGTGGGTAAAGCAGTCTTGTGAGTTGTCCTGGGGGGTCATGGCACCGCGGAGGGTTTGGGGGGGGGGTTATAACAACGGACAGCTAACGTTGGCTTCGTGAGGCAGATCCGGATAACTATACCGATCAGGCGACTTTTCTCGAGAACCTCCAGCGAAACCCCCGACTCAAACCCTACGAATTCTGGCCCTTGGTCGCCGACTCCACAGTCATTGTGCAACACGTCTGTACAGTCATAATATTCGTCGTGTGCTTCGTGGGCATACACCAACAGCGGCTAAGCCCCGTCGCCGTTGTCGGCTGGGGCAGTATTGCGACCTCCGTGGGCTGGTTCCTGTGGGACTGGTGGGTAGGGAAGGAGAGCGAGAATGACAGGATCGACGGCCTTCACAGGACGAGGACTATCGGACCCAGGCATCATCGCCGCTCTTCCCGACGTCCAGAAGAAAAGAGGCCCTCCGCAAGGGGGAGCGGGAGTGGCAGTGGCAGTGGAGGTCAAGGAGACGAGGCGGTCACCGTCCCCCAGAGCGTTACCAATACTGCTAGCAGCAACCCATCGACCGTACCCTCTGCTGAGAGCTCCACCACGAGCCTTCTAAGCCCACCGACGCAGCCACATATTGCCAGTACGAACACCAGCAGTACCAACCTGCTGTCCACGAAGCAACCCTACTCAACATCCGCAAGCTCCCTTATATCCGCAACTTCTCAGACCAGCGCACCCGACACAAGTACAAAGCGCGCCAAATCCCGCCGCACATCCTCCCCCACAGACCCCTCGATCGCACCGCTCAAGCACCGGCCCTCCTCCCCGCTCCGCGGCGGCCGGGCCCACCTACGCATGAACACCATCAAGTCCGCGGTCCTCATCTACTTCACCCTCCTCGGCCTCTCCCCGATCCTCAAGTCCCTCACGCGCTCCACCTCGTCCGACAGCATCTGGGCCATGTCGTTCTGGCTCCTCTCCATGAACATCTTCTTCTTCGACTACTCGGGCACCTGGGTCGGCGTCAACAAGTTCCCCGTCGCCTCCCTCTCCACCAACGCCGCCCTCATGGCCTCCACCGTGCTGGCCAGCCGGCTCCCCTCCACGGGCCAGGTCTTCAGCCTCACCCTCTTCAGCATCGAGGTCTTCGGGCTCTTCCCCGTGTTCAGGCGCTACGCGCGCCACCGAAGCTGGCGGTATCATGTCACACTTACCGTGCTGCTGGTCCTGGGCGCCGGGGGCGGCGTGGGGATGATCCTCGCCGGCGGCAATGATTGTGACTCCCCGGCCGAGTGCGGGAGCCAGCCCTGGCCGTGGAAGAGCGGCCTATTGGGTATGGTGGTCGGGTGCCTTATCGCGGCCGTGGCCATGGGCGGGTGTAGCTGGTGGCTGATCGGGCTGCAGAAGTATAAGAATGAGATTTATGGCCCTTGGGATCCGGCGAGGCCGATTATCATCAGCAGGAGGCACTGGGAAGATGGTTGACGGGGTTGGCCCGGTGTTGTGTATATACGTTAATAGACTTGTTGAAATAATTTGTCCTTTTTATGTTATCTGTTTCGTGTTACATTTTTTGTCGGTGGTTATTTGCTTGTGCCAATTGTGGAAGCTACAATTGAATCTGCGCTTTGCATACAGCGAGTTGTCGAGTTGTCGCTTTACGGTGGGCGACATCTGGGTGGTGTACGAGCGCAGGCGGCCCGAGCTAGAAACCGACCAACCTTCACTATAGCAATCAGCCCTCTCAAACATATACCTGCTATTATATACTAAAACCGCGAGTAGAATAAAGTCACTTATATGTTTAAAGATAGCTTTCAATCTGGAATAGAGTGCTATAAAGAGATTATATCACACGCTATATAGTTGTTGTGAAATCGGTGTTAGAACGTCAAGGGTTTTGGTGTCGACGGAGGGCAATTGAAGGGGTGGCCGGTTTCTAGCTTGGGCCGCCTGGTTATCCGGTTGGTGGGTTATCCCGTTGGTGGGTGCACCGGGCGGGGCAGACTATATAGCTTGCGGAAGATCATTCCATTCGCCTTCGGGCATTTGTAAGTTGGCTCAACCGTTCGCGCGGGTGGTTCCATTTACTGATATTCGTCTCAGGGTCAATTTGAAACGATACAGAGAAGATTAGCATGGCCCCTGCACTAAGGATGACACGCGTAAGTTTCGATCAAAAACACAGGTGGACATTCATATACTAACTTCCCCAATGTCAATCAAAGAGAAGCTACCAATTTTTTTTTATTTTTAACTTTACTTTTATTTTGAGAACGAGGATTCGTACTAGCTGCTTAGGGGTGTAGTTCTATATTCGTTTTAGTAGTGTTTTCTGGTTTGGTCTAGGCCATACCGCCTAGCTAAATGTTTTATCTAGTCTCCTTATCTCATCTATAGTAAATGCACCCCTTCGGTGCTGCACTATAGACTACAGTGGTTCCTACTAGAAGTATTGAGTCACCGCCTGCCCAGGGCCCCTGTTAACAAGTCCCAGTTCTACCGGATAGAAGAAGAAGGTATCAGATCAAATTAAAGAGATTATATAACAAGCCTCTTCTCCTTAGCTTATTACGAACCTTTAGATCTATAGATCTAATATAGTTCTCAGAAAGCCTAGATCCCGAAGCGTTATATAGCAGTAAATGCCTAGTTGTTTCAGTATTCTAGCGAATAGGCGATCTAAATACGAGGGTTAGGGCTAGGGTTGCAGGTATGGTTTCGCGGTTCCACTTAAGACGGTGAGGTCAATGCTTCTGGTAGGAACCTCCGTACAGTACATCGAACCAAGTCCCTACCGCTGCACCTCTAATTAGCTAAGTATAGGAGGTTATAGCGACAGGGGGGTCCTTATTGCCCATTATACCGGATATCGAAGCACGTTCTTTTTTTCGGTTCTGCACACTATGCTTTCTCGAAATGAATCGTCTTAGCATTCCTGAATACTAGAAGCTCTTTATTGTTCTCACATCTCGCTCGGTACATGTACATGTTTGCCCTGTGATGCACTTGGCGATGTAATCCGCAGTCTTGTTACAGTCAGTCTAAGAGTATGCTGCTCATCCGTAGAGAATTATCTCGTCAGGGAGTTCTGTTACGGCTCTAAATCTCTCGAATAACCCAGGATTTCACATGTAGAGAACATCAGCATCGATATATTGCGGTCTGGCGTTCTTCGCAGTCACCAAGAAGGGCTCGAGGGACCTACATGCGCCCAGCCGCCTCGCAGTCATTGCGCTTCAGAAATGATTGAAATTAGTTGGAGGGACCAAGCCACAGTTCTCACCTAACAGGGAAATCTTCGTCGTTATCGTCAGGGTATAGAGATGCTCCACCCGGGGGGAGTATTCCGTCTCGAAGTAGATAATCCGAACAGGGTATTTCTCGTCAGAAAGTAGTACTCAAACCGGTGGAGAGGTTTACGTACGGGGGGTTCTTAGGGAGGAAAACTTTATTTCGGGTCCAGAGAATCGTACTGATATGCAAAGGTCTTAATAGCGAGGCGTAAAGCAAATCGTCCTCTCCGGGACTACTACGAAGGACGTAATGTAAGCGTACGGGGTGGAGTGTAAGAGAGTGTGTAATTGATGTTGTGGAGAGAAGATCTCCAGTATGTTTGCTACACTGGATATGTTCTTATATACGCCGAGGTCGCTGGCGATATTCATGTGACTCAGTAAAGACGGTAGCAATTAGATATATTGATTATGAAGGGCAAGATTACTAAGCCTCGGCATCGTCCTCGTCCTCGTCCATTTGATCCCCGGCAACGGGGAGCGGCACTGAGGCCGGATCGACCTCCCCCTCCTCCTCCCCCTCCTCCCCCTCCTCCCCCTTTTCCTTCTGCTTCTCCTTCTCCTCCTTCTCCTTCTCCGCCCTCTTGGCGGCGCGGGCCCGCGCGAACTTCGAGGTGCCAGAGAACTGAAAGTAGTCAGTACAAAGATCCAGCCGCTGCAGATGATCTCAACTTACGGCAGGCTTCTGGCGGGGGCGCTTGGCGGACTGTACAAACATCAGTTATAGCTCCACAATTATACAACCTGTGGAGGTAGACAGGCCAGACATACCTCAGCGGGGGCGGCCTCAGCCGCTGCGGGCTGTATGACTGTAAGCATATATACTAATTATCCGCGTCCGATCACGTATATACTCACCCTCTTCTGGCCCGCAACGGGCCCCCACAGCGCACGCAGGGTGTCCGCCCGTTCTCGGCGGGACGCCGAGTGGATCTCGAAAGACGACCCATCGGGCATCTTGGCGACGACTATCACATCTCAACCATCAGCCCTAGTCGCAGAACATCAGACGGGAGCCTTGGACGGGACTTACTGGGGGCGGGGGCGGGAGCGGGAAGGGTGGGCGGGGCCGGGTGCTTGTTGGCCTTGGAGGCCGGCGCATCGTTCTTCTTGGGAGGCATTTTGACTGTAGGGTTACCAGTCAGTGGATAATCCTTCGGTCTAATGAGCAAGACTTACAGATTTGGGGGTAGAGGGAAGATGGGAAACAGAACAATAGGGGTGAGGCCAGAGGCAAAAGGTTGTATTTGAAGGGTGAAGGGAGACCGCAAAAGAGAAAAACGAAGAGCAGAGGGAGCGGTAGAGGGGAGGGGGAAAGGAAAAAAGAGACAAGGGAACAGGGAGGGGGGTGCCTTCCTAAGAGAAGTAGATGTTAGTCTGGGGGGTTGGAGACATGGTTTCCAAGAGAAAACATTTGGGAAGGATGAACCGGGAAGATTACCTCGGTGTTTTGTGGGAAAGTGGTCGCGATGGTACAATGAGGAGAATGTGGAAGGGGAAAGCGCACTGCGAAGCGGGCGATGAAGAAGGGGCTACCAAAAGGCACGCAGCCTGTCGCTGATGGGAGAGGTGGCATCGAAAATTCCATCGGAACTTCCATCGGAAACAGGAGCAAGATCAGAAGGAAGGTTCCGAGCAGAGCATGTAGACGCATGGACCGTCAGAGCAATTCGGGGGGAGATTTGGGAAAGCGCGGCTCTATACTAACAACGTGCCAGCGACAAGGCGCACGCAGGAGAGTCCATCTCTTCACAGCGCTACACAAACCACCTGGGCAGCCACATCCTCGAATCGTCTACGGACCAAAGATCAACGGTGTTTGGAGGTACCGATGACACGTTACAGAACCAACAGTGGTCCCGGGAGGCTTGGAGGACAGTGCCAAGAGAGCGTGGCTGACAGACATGTGGAAAAGCAGACTGGGGATGGAAAAATGGTCCGTATTTTACTCCTGCGGGCAGGAGCTGTTTTGTTTGGACGAACGAGGGCGAACGATGCTGCAGTCGAATCTTTGCTCGAGCTCAATGGACGAACAATCGATCATCGACCGCAGTGGGCTGGACTTCGTTACACCACAGGGCTTCTTTCAGGTACGTCGCAACTCCCTTATATGTTTTTATCCGGGACTAACGCCACGGGTCAGAGAAGTATCGACGCATGGCTTCCGTCGTCTCTCCTTCGAGTCCACACGGGGGTGTGACTTGCTGGTTTGGTTCCTCGCCCTGTGCGCATGCGGGAACGCTGTGGTGGCCGTCCTGGTGAGGCTGGAGAGCAGACTGTGGGTGCCGAGGTCCGGGGCGATTGGTGGATGCGCCTTCTCTCGCGGAAAGTAAAAGATGAGTCGCGACCTGACTACCCTGGCCATCTCCTTCCCCCTTATCCTCCCTCACATGTAAACGCTTGGTAGAATTGCTGACGCGCCTCATTTGGCAGTTGTCTAGGTGACGCCTGCGCCTTCACCGACTTCGATGTGGCTGGCGACGCCATGATGGAACGCCAACGTATTATTCGTCGGTCGCCGCCCCATGGAGCCAGCCTTCTGGGCTTGGGAGGCCAATTGCTTTGTTCGACTCAAGACACTGCACCGTTCCGTGGGGCCCGAACTAGCAGACACAAACACCACGAGTCCCGGACACTTGCGCTCTGACGTGGTGGAGGGCGGCACGGCCTAATAACGGAGTCCACGCAGGAAGGCGGCGGGTAATTTGCTCATACTCGTCGTCGGGGACATCCTTGATGTGCTGTAGACTTAGATTAGGTTCGACTGACCCCCAGAGCTTTCATGGAGGTACCTGAAGGCATATCTGAGAGATATCTGACAGAAATCTCGCAGCAGTCGAATATAGGGTTAAGGAATGGGTACTCGGCACTGGCAGACAAGTACGATGATTTATGGGATGGGAGAAGGCAGAGGATGACTGAAATAATGGATGGTGCGTTCCTGGCTACTAATATCAAAACCCTCGCTATGGAGATCTAATAACGGACAGATCAGTGCGGTGGGAACCACAAAACAAGGCCACGGGAGAGCTTGAGACAACGAGGGGACGCACCATGGCTCACCCAGAGAATGGTTCCAATCATCAAGGTCAGTGACGAACGAGGGCCAACAACAGCATGGAACTAACACAGCACAGCAATGCCGACCATCCATGGGTGGACCGTATTTCGACAAATTACCAATGTACTCGAGCTTCTACCTCCCGCCGCTACCTCAAAGATCGATCGATTACCTTGTGCCATGAAAGGAGTCGTCCAATAATACGTTATGTGTGAGCCTTGCATTGGCACTGGTCTTCTCCACGCGCCACAAACACATGCATCATGTCAAGATCCAGAGCAATTGACTGGGCGTCCACGATCATCACAAAGTAATCAATGATGCGGCCCACGAGATGCCAGCTGGCGACATACGCACAACATACGGGTATTGCGAATGTGTCTTCGACAAACCAACCGATATCAACGAACCACTTTCGCACTGGCCAACCATGTGGCTTTCCCCGTACACATACCCGGGCAGCCACCTACCCTTGAGGTGCCGACAGAAGCGGAGAACTGACGAACTCCCGAGTCATTTCGAGTAGAAAGGCACTGGAACAAGGACCGAGATCATGCTGTCGAGCCAGTTTACATGGCTCTCGAAGGAGGCACATGGGACCCACCTTCTCCACGTCTTCTATCTATCGCCACGCATAACTGCAGCACGTGTAATCTACCTTGACATCTGCGTGTTTCTAAGTATATCTCAGTGTCAAAGAATATATCAGCTTACGCCTCCCACTAGATCTATTGTGCTAAATCTGGAAAGAACAACAGAGGTCTGGTAGTGACTGTGGTCACACACGTTCGAAGGATATGACATGATCTTGGGAAGATGGTTCTGGATCTCAAATCTTGGACCAAATGGATCAATTGGGTTGACTTGCTGTATAAAGGTTTCAATATAGGATATGTTGTTCATGGCGTCCCACTTGGCTTTCGATATGAAGGTTGGAGCTTTCTACTTGTTGACTATGAGCACTCAGTACTGGACATAGTGCCGTGATGGAACTTGGGGTACAGGGGTCGTCATCGTCAAAATCTGCTTCCTGAGGGTCCAGCGACCTGCTCAACAGGTTTTGTGTATTGCAAGACATATATCATATATTACTTCCTGATGGGGTGACTTTTACACTTTGATCGATAATGATCTTCCCGACTAAGTCGGAGACTTCTCTGTGACGAAGATGCCGAACGCGTTCCCGAGTTTTGCGAAAGCTACCGACGTCCCGAGACCCGTTCGCTTCAATGTTAGCCTGGCCTGGAGAGGCGTCCGGTTGCGGTCCTGCCAATACAACTAGTATGAGAGTGAGATAGTCGCGGAGGCATTGTTCTGGCTATCGCGAGGCGACGTATATATCTAGTATGAGAATGAGATGGTGAAAGTGTCTGCCCGGACCCGCGTGTTTGTTTACATAGTATGTATTTACCTTGGGTAAGCGAATTAGGGTAGTCGTACGGAAACGCTATAGACGGGTCGGGGCGAATTGTTATCGAGGAAGGCTTTAAATTGGACGAGAGGTTTTGACGAGATTGAGAAGTACGAGGTATGACGAACCGAAAGGATAAATAGTGTTGAGAATAGCTTCGCTCTAAACGGGTCGATATTTTTACTTTGGCGAAGGCCTCGGAGTCTCGGCCCTAGTGAAAAGGGTCCTCGTATGATAGTGGGAAGGAGACACCTGTTTGTCCACGTTCGTTCGAGAGAATTCCTACTATCAGAGTTTCACTGGAGATCTCTTCCCCAGGACATCATTGAATTACTCTTTATCCCGTACGCAGACCTCGGGACTCACGTACCTTCATGCTCTTAGAGCAAGCCACATAAACCTCACATACCCCTCGGCGTGGCGATCCTGGTAACACACGAACGGCTAGGAGAGAAACCCAACTGACAGCAACACATCGTGAAGATTAACTGCAGCATCAATTCCAGCTCTTTAAGGTAGATCAATATATGGAGTTGGGAGTGAGTAATGTGGGAGTGAAGTTCTGACCCCTGTGGTGTACAGTGTTCCATTTCAGGGGGAGTTCCAGATCCCGGGTGGACCCTCTATGTACTTCTGCAGGCCGATCAGCCACCAGCTACACAGTACAATACACCCGCCCATAGCTATCGCTGCGATGAGGCGAAGCTACCATATTTCTTTAAATTTTTGTATTTTGTTTTGCTGAAGATATTGCATTGTGGAAGTATGTCATTCCACTGTATGTCGGACTTCTGCAAGCGGGTTGATGCGAATAACTAAGACATGCATATGTGTATGCTCCAGGTGTGACGACTACGTATCGTGACACTAGGGTCTCCTACGGCGACTAAATTGTCAATGAATACCAATGATGTTTTCTGCCGTCAGTATGCCAATCAGGGCCGGGGGGGGGGG
>LKEB01000005.1:317431-337758 GCA_003795295.1 Cytospora leucostoma | reverse complement strand
AGTAGAGGTTGACATGAAATCGTGAAGTCAAACATCGATGGCAGCTTCGACATTAGTACTGGTTTCGCGTTTCGATCATGCTCATACCTTCGCTTTTTCATGCGTTGTGCCAGATGGCACCGATATTGGTAGCGGCGATGCTGGTTGCAATCGTTCTATGGCAGATGAATGTTGTTAAACCCAAACACGGAAATACAGGACTTGCTTTGCGTTTGCATTGTCTGCTGTCAAATCCGAAGGTGATCTTGGATCGGGCGTTTCAATCAAAAGTATATATGCCTTGCCATAGTAGTAGGCGTAGTAGCAGGCGTAGTAGTAGGTGTAGTAGGTGTGATGAGTGTGCTAGGCATTATAGATGTAGACCGATTATATGACAAGAATGATTGAATGCTATGAAGAGACTGGCTTTGGTACATCTTGAATGAGATAGGTCATATACGTAGTAAATGTCTAGGAGTAAATTTCTGGTGCTGGAGGTAAACTTCTTGGGCCGGATATGACAGTGCGTATATGTTTCGTATTCTCGTCTAATTGCCACGAAGGCCTTCCCCGTCTAGTCTTATGCGTCTAGCTTTAACCTCTCAAGCAATGTATCTATCTTGCCCAGCAGAATCTGGTAGTTCATCGCATCGAGATCAAACTCATCCTCGACGACTTCTCCTTCCAAGGTCCTGACCACCCCAGTGGGAGCAGAATCCGCCACCCCTGGCGCCAGCTTCTCGACTCCACCTGTCCCGGCCTCCTTATTTGCTTCCTGGTCGTCTTCCCCGGCTGTTACAAGGCCCTCTACTGCATCAGCTCTGATCTCTCCTTCCTCATCCATAATCTCTTCCAGTCCAGCGTCCTCGAATCGCAACCGGAAGCGCTCCGAGAGGTAGTAACGAATATCATCCAGTAGCTCGATGGTATCTGTCTCCTCTCTCCGTTTGATCCTCGACGCTGATTCTGCGATGAGCTCCGCGAACTCCGGCTCGTCGATATAGTCTTCTAGGCGGTAAGCCAGGTACCGCGCTGCGAACTCCTCCAATCTCTGTACCCGAAGCTGCCATGCCGCGTGGATCACATCGTACACATTGATGGGCTCTACCTCAACCTGCTCCGATTGATCTTGACCTTCGTTTGTTGCGTGTGTCCTGTCCACTAAGATGTTATTTGTTGCACTTCCGAGTGTGCTGATGGTTTGTGCTGCCTTGGTCTTGAGCCTGTCCATCAGGAGCATGTCCGAGGTGTAGAGCAGGTCCATTGCGAGGTCGAGAGGGCAGTCAACCTTTTCGGTGTATATGAATGCGAGAATGACCTCCAAGACCTCGGGGATGCAGTCCACCTTGATCATGTGTAGGTGCTCCGACTCCTGTGCCTCGAGGAACTCGCTCGAGAACATGGTTTCGAAATACGGACTCCTGATCAGCATCGCTTTATGTACTGGGTATACAACCGACTTCCTCGGTTTCGCTGTAGTGCCGTTGGTCTCGGTCTTTTCTGATGCAGGGCCGATGGGTATGCCGTTAGTGCCGATGTTCGCCGTCTCCTCAGCATCCTCTTCCGGCTCATCGCCTTCCTCCTCGTCCGCGCGTAATAGACAGTCGGCAAAAATAGAGTTGTCGTGCTTCCATTTGATCTCGTTGACCTTCTTCGTGTCCACGACCATCTTGTGGCCCACAACCTTGTCGCGGAAGAATCGCTCTACTTGTGCCTGCGCTCTCTGGACCTCATCCTGATATCTTTGCCGTGCCAACCGTCGGTCGTCCAGGGACAAGGCTGCTTCCCAAAGCTTCTCAATCTCGAGTTGTTTGCTGATCTTATCAATGCCTTTGAACACTTCTTCCTCGGAAGTAGAGCTGCGAGGATCAACCAGGTCCCTAGGTAGCTCGCCGAGATACAGATACCGTGCAACGATCTGAAAGGCCTCCACGGGTACGGCGCTTGAGAGCTTCCATTGTGTGGTTTCCGGTGCATCCGCAAGTTTTTCTCTGAAGTACGGGGTTCTTGCCGAGAGCAAAAACTTGTGCAGGTGCAGAGAATCAGATCCGGATGTCAAGATAATATCCGATGTCTTTGGGGTTTGCCGTGTCAGCAGCTGGGTTATATGAGATGACCACGGCTGCAATGGGTCTGTGGACTTCGAGTAATCGTATGACAGGAGTAAGTTCCTTATCCTATCGTTCAAAGCATTATACACGGCTCTTTCGCCCTGGAACGTGTTTCTTTCAGCAAGGGCACCTGGACTGACGGTTAGCGAATCCGCGCTCTTACCCCTTGGTTTCGTCGGTCTTTCCACAGAGATATCAGGGTAGATGAAGCATTTCCTCATGAAACCACTTATGTTCGTCCAAGGGAGATCCCACTTCTCACTCACCGGACTCCAAGAGAAGCTGGACCAGTTCAAAATGCCCACAGAGACTGGCGATGATGAGAGGCGTATAATCATAGGCATCCTTGCCGTTGATATTGACACCTTCTGATATGAGTTCCTGACATGTCTTCAGATCTCCTTTTCGGCAAGCATCAAGGAAGTTAGTGAAGTCAGAGGTGAGATCGAGGGGGTTCTCGTCCCGGAGAATGCCTTGCTCGATGAGCGTATGCTCATCCTTGAGCTTTGCCTCGAGCTCGTATTTCTTCAGCACCCCTCCAGACATTATACAACTCTATGGGTAGAGAAGAGAGCGGGATCTTTTTGAGAGAAGTCAAAAGCAAAAACCCTGCACAAAGAACCACGGACAGAACTAATGCAGTGTCTATAGTACCAATCCGGAAAGACAAGAGGTCGTCGGAGTTAAGAGGTAGCACGGCAGGACGGCGCCGGGTGACGGAAGCTGCACGGACTATAAGCACTCCGTCATAGGCCGTTTTATCGATAAAAGCATTGCAGCCTTCAGGGCATCTTCGGCCCCGCAACGCCTGCCAGAGTACCCTAACAGCGCTAACAGGGATTCAGCTCCCTGCAGGTCGGTTGCCCAGGCAATCCACTTAGCTGTTGACATTCTTTTTCTCGGCCAGCAACAGTCTTCCAACCTCTCAAATACCTGACAGCGGTCAACACCACCACCCTCGCCATCGCCAACCTATAACAGACCCTACTAACCAACAGCAGGTACACTCAACACAGCTTGTCTTGTCTTTTCTCCTCCAATTGTTTGTTTGTCTGCTTCTCAGCTTATGGATCATCACCACTCCTATCATTGACAACGGTTGCCCGAACTCGCATTTCAACATGTCACCGGACAGCACTGAGAAGTATGAGATCCTGGAGAAGATTGGTACGACTATATCCTCGCATTCTGTTCTCCAGGCCCACACTAAAGGGCCGACACTGCCATGATCATTGTATCCCGTCGGTGATAGTTCTAACCCTGCTTCTCCAGGCCATGGCTCCTTTGGCATCATCCGAAAAGTGCGCAGGAAGGATGACGGTATGGTCCTCTGCCGCAAGGAGATCAGCTACCTCAAGATGTCTCAAAAGGAGAGGGAACAGCTCCACGCCGAATTCACCATTCTATCTACCCTTCGCCACCCGAATATCGTTGGATACTACAGCCGGGAGCATCTGAAATCATCGCAGGACCTGCACATTTACATGGAGTACTGCGGAAACGGCGACCTGGGCCGAGTCATCCAGGAACTTCAAGCCAAGAACCAATATGCTGAGGAGGCATTTGTTTGGAGCATCTTTTCGCAACTCGTCACTGCACTATACCGGTGCCACTATGGAATTGACCCTCCAGAGGTCGGGAAGAACGTCATGGGGCTGGGCCCTACTGCCAGGCCCAAGACTCCCGCGGGTGGTATGACCATTCTCCACCGGGATCTCAAACCTGAAAACAGTGAGTGGTTCACCAGAGGGTGCTGTGTGCCGCCGCGCTGATATCTGTCCAGTCTTCCTCGGCGAGGACAACTCCGTCAAGCTTGGAGACTTTGGCCTGTCCAAGGTGTTAACATCACAGCAATTCGCATCGACTTACGTCGGCACTCCTTTTTACATGTCGCCAGAGATATGCGCAGCCGAAATGTACACGCTCAAGTCAGACGTCTGGTCATTGGGCTGCATCATCTATGAGCTCTGCACGAGGGAGCCTCCGTTCAACGCGAAGTCGCACTACCAGCTAGTCCAGAAGATCAAGGAGGGAAAGATCGCACCGCTGCCTAATATCTACTCGACCGAACTGAGCGCAGTTATACGAGACTGTCTGCGCGTCAACCCGGATAAACGACCAGACACAGCGTCATTGCTCAACCTGCCTGTCGTCCGGCTGATGCGCAAGGAGCGGGAAGTTGTCGAGATGAGTCGCGCGCTGCAGAAGAAGGAGGCTATGCTCCTTAGGAAGGAGGAGTCCCTTGCTAGGAAAGTGCGTGAGGTCGAGAGGAGAGTCTTAAAGCTGGACGCCGACAAGATCACCATGCGGCAGGAGATCGACTCAACCCTACGGCGGGAGTGGGAGGCTAGGGCGCGGTTGGAGATCGACCGCCTGGTTAACGTCGAGATCGAGCAGCTGCAAAACAAATATGAAGAGGAGGTTCAGCTTCGCGTTCAAATCGAGTTGCAGCAACAGAGGAAGGCGGCCGCTTTGACTACAGTTGAGCACATGAATTTCAACTCGCCAGGATCCAAGCCCGACTTCCCATACTCATCTATTGGATCAGGCAGCATCCAGAGCGACTTGACGCACGCTACAGACATGACGGAAATCTCAGCCGGCCCTGACACTCCTCCGAAGGACGAAATGAAGAAGGGGATAAGAACCCCCTTCGCCCGTGCGCAGACTATGTATGCTGGCAACATTGGCACTCCCATGGACGTCGACAACCTCTCGCCATCCCCTTCCGCCCTCGCCTCGTTGTCTCTATCACCTCGACGCAAGAACTCGGGCAAGGGCCCCTTCATCCACCAAGCTAATATCTTTGCGAATGATGAGTGGCGCAAAGCCCCTGTGGTACCGGACAACTTCGATATAGATTCGGAAGACGACTCCGACGAGGCTCCGGCTTCTCCATCTCCATTACGGAAGGTGAAGAACGTCACTGGTATCTCTGGGATTTCGCGGCCGGCATTCCCACACATGAAGACGGCACCAACGGAAAACCCACTGAGGAACAAGCCAGCCATGCCAGCTGCCATGAGGACAACCACATGCGTCCTGCCCAAGAGCTCAAGCCAGGAGCTGCGATCTCCTGTGCTTCGCGAGCGTGACGCCCCAAACCGCCAGTTCTCGAAGGTCCCTTCGAGCTCCAACATGTCCGCAACCAGCGGCATCGACTCGTCCTCTAGAGGCGGACTGTCTCGTACATCTCCTGTGGTTGGCCAGCCCGGCAGCGCTGGCGGTCTCGTCAGCAAGATGGGCAACGTCCGGGGCCGCACACTTGTCGAGCTGTCACAGGCACGGGCTGGCGGGAGGGTCTCAAATAATGAGAACTTGAAAGAAGCAGTCGTGTGGGACCCCGAGGTAGACGAAATGCCGAGTCCATTCTTGGTTCGCGGCAAACAAATCAAGTCCATTGCGGGGCTTTGAAAAGCTCGATCTTCTTCTCCAGATTCTGATAGCGACTTGTCAAGCCGCCTGTATTTCGCCTGTATTCAAGTCCAGCGCACTTCTCATGACTGGGAAGTCTGAAACGTGATGCGCGACTTAAGCAAACTTCAGCGATATGCTCTGATTACTGCTTCATCAGGCGCCCAGCTTAGGGCTAAACACGTTTTGCCCTGCCTATTTTGTCCTTTACGTTTCCTCATCAGCATTGTTACGGGAGGCGGGACGTTAAGGGGTTTGATACCACACTGTTGAGCGGCACGCTATGCTGAGAATGACCAGCCACATTTCTTTTGTAATAAGCATGGGAAGGGGTTAAGAAAGTTACTAATGTTATTTGAGCAACGGATGATGAGACGCAAGGCAAAGCGAATGACGTCGTACACCACATGGGCCTGTTCAGGCGTCTTCGCAACATTTACCCTTCCCGTACAAGATCCGTGGGGAGGGCAGTTGGATGAAGGGCGCAGGTTGCGGCGTTCGGGAACTCAGGTGGCCTGATATCTGAGACCTGTTGAATTTGCATTACCATTGCACGTGCTCATCTCAAAAAAGCACACACGTTGTTTGGCGTTAGGTAGGGCAAGCATAAGGAGCGGTTAGATGTTGATCAGCTGGTCGGACTTGGTATAGTCTCCGCTCATTTTACGACTGTGACAAGGCCATCTCAGGGTAGAGCGCCAGCAGTAGGATATGATTTATCAAGTTCTCATACATGGTCCTGTCTCTTTGGTGATGCTCCGGCGGATGCAAGTCCTGTAGTTGTGTATGCGGAACTCAGGGATAGTTGGATACCATCATCATGATTGCCGGCGTCCACGGGTGGTTGGCATAGTTTCCGACCAGGCATTCGAGAGAGTGGTTCAAGTCTGTGCTCCTCGGCCTTGTCTACGCCAGGAAAAGCAAACCGACAGCCTCACTATACCCCAGCACGTGCCCAGGTAATGAGGTATGACCAGAAACAATGATGAAGATACTTCGAGGAGGCTAAGCCTCCCCTCCCACAAGCCCGGGTGGTCTGATGGGGGCGATATCTCATGGGGTTCCGAGACATACATGATATACCTATCCTGATATTCTACCCCCGTCCTGTGCGCGGCGCCACCAACGGTTCCTAGCCGGCTGGTTAGTCACTGAGTTCCTCAAACTTTATCCCCCCTCCCGGGCTAGCCACTAGAACGAACCCCTTCCGCCAGAGCCCCCAAGCCACGTTGATGCTGACGAACGGGCACGCGGGAAAGTCTGAGACAACAACGCCCCTCGGCACGGACGTTCTTTTTGAAGATGGGGGACCCCCCTCGGAGGGGGCGTCCAATCGCATCTTACCCCGTTTCTTTGCTCTACGTTTCGACGCCATGACGCCAAGGAGGGGACGGCGGAAGGAAAGTCTGGAATCGCGCGTGGATGTCAGGTACGGAACGGGATCGGACATTGTGGTATCCTGGGCGGTTCTCCACGATTGTTTTGATGCTCGGTGATGGATGGGCTGAGAAAAGTGTGTGTGTGTGTGTGTGTGTGTGTGTGTGTCTGTCAGGCGCAGTGTTGATATCCCATGCAGAATAGACCTCTCATGCTGGCTGAACACTGCAGATCGGATCTAGATCGCAGGAAGGGGGTATTCTACAACCTCACGGATCCCCATCCCACGTATCAAAAATCAGATGACCAAGTGCAGTCCAACGACGAAAGGTAGACTAGGTACATACGGTGACGATGGTCGTCCTGCCTGTGTGCCCGAACAACAAGCCGAGTTGTCCTCCGCTATACTGCATACTATGCTGTACAGTCGGGGTATGTAGAATCCTTGGCTAGCTGACGGGCTTGCACATCTTTCCCAATCCTCCGGGCGATCATCAGCAGGCCATGCATGCTGCGTGTGGTTGTACGGAATCTACGAGGTAGGACCCCGGAACCCGGCCAGGTCACACAGGCCTGCTTGCAGGAGATCCCGGAGCCTGCCTTACTTCCCTGGCGGCCGATCTGCCGCGCGCATGGTGCGGGGCCGTGATGACCATGGCCTCAGCATTGGCAAGCTGGTAACCTCCGTCTCCGCTGCAGGCGGCGGTGATGTTGAGTACCTTTTTTGCTTGGTTGCGGTGTACTGTGTTGTATGTTTTCAAGTAGTGTGCCCCTGCGCACACGACGAGAGAACGATCGCGACACCAGTTTCTGCTCGAGTGCGAGTAAGCTTGGACTGCATTGACAGTATGGCAACCTCGGCTACCACGTATGCAAGTAGTATACTATATAGCTACCCTGTGATAGGAGAGTTGTAGTCGCCGTGGTGGTCTTGGAGCTTGAGTAAAGCTTGATGATGACTCCCGACGGTGTTGTCGCCTGAACTTTCAATCGCCAATGAACAAGCACATGTGAAATATGCCACGAGGACAAGAATGTTGAACATCCTGTGGAGTCTCCTTCACAATAGCCACGCGGGATGAAGCCTCAAAACGGTAATCCTGACCGCAAGGGGGGTTGCGACGGGATTCTCACCCTCATGCCCGACTGCACCAAAAGGGGGAGAGAGAAAGCAGCTGACCACATCCACCCTGCACAGTCGCTGTGGTTGATGGGATACAGCAGCGTCTTCGATACATGTAACATGCCCTACGGTCACACAAATGACCGGACGGAGGTCGATCACTGCAGGCCCCTGGAAACCGGAAGAAGCAATAGATGTACTGCCTGCCCGGGGGTGAGGAGGGGCAGATCCGGCCCCATGCGAGGACGGCTTCCGGGGCGAAGAAGGGCAACGGGAGCCGAGGAGGACTCGCATAAAACGCCGAGAAAGAAATCAAACTTGCTGGTCCGAAGGGCGCACGGGGCTGAGTCAGAAATGTGTGACAGCATGAAAGTAACAGGTTATAAAAGTCCCTCAGATCGTCCCTGAAGAAGCAGGTGATGTGACGAATACTCTTATTCACATACATACACACGTACATCGGTTGTCGTGTATCCGTAGCGGGGGAGTCAGCCACGTCTGCGTAGGATGTCTCGGAGGAGGTAACCAGTCACGTAGCGATGGAGTGATGAGACTGGCTGGCGGACAGGGCATCTCGGAGCTCAATAATGACGGGACGCCATCTCATCAAGATGCAACGAGCTGTCGGTACTTGAGACCCTGCACCTTGGCCTTGTCCCTCGTTTCGGGAAGGCAATGGATTTGCCCCAAGTCGCCGTCGTGCTTTGTTCATGCATGGAAGGGCCGTTATCCCAAACACAAGCGGAGCATCACTGCCCGCTGTTTAAGCTTGACACAGAGCTCATCAGGGTAAACCTTATCGAGAAAGGGTCCTTATCCTGCTCGCCCTGGCCGTCACCTCGACACCCAGGAAGCAGATGACAGGCCTCTTCCCGAGGTCGTGCGTGTGGATATGGGGCCCTGGTCAATTCAATTTCCGTCCACTCCCCTTCCACGACGGCGATACCTCCGACACGCCTGAACTTGTAGACAATTGGCAGGCCCCCAATCCGCCCTTGGGTCCCCGAATAGACGCCTTGATGTTTTGGAAGTACCTATCGTATGATGATCAACAGTGACAATGCCAAATACATACCTAGGTAGATGTCCCCAACGTCCGGGGCAAGCAAAATGAACAAAGGATGGATACGGGACGCGGGACCCGAGAAGCGATGTGAAGCAATTAAGAAGGACGGCTGTCCAGTACAGCTCAGCCCTCCAACAGATCTAAGCCCCTTCTAGAAACAGCGCGCAGTACGGCGGCGGCCGCGGCGGCAGCCTACCGCTGTCACCAATGCGGGCGCCCGCCGCCGATGAAAATCATCATCTTGGGCTTGCGAAGGTATTTGGCATGTTGAAAGTACCTCATGCTGCTTGCAAGTTACGGTGCAGATGAGAATTGTATGTCTTGCTTCGCAGGATGCAGCCCTCCCGTGCGCGTCCCGGGAGAGGAGGGTAGGGCCTATCTCACCGGTCGGGTCGGCCTAGGCAATCCCGGGAGATGATCGCCGGGAGGGATATTGGCACCCAGTTACGGCCCCCGGATACCAACCTTTCGAAAATCACGAGAGGCTGTTTAGCTCGCGCGTGGCTCAAGGATGAAGGATGCGCATCCCTGCCCACGGTCCGTAGCTGAATTGGAGGATCGATCTCGACGATCTCCGGAGCCGGTGACAACAACGCTCTCCACCGTTATGAGAGAGGCATATGTATGTACACAGTATAGGCGCCGGGGACCCCGAGGCGGTTCATCAGTAGGGTGGATGGGCACTAGATGGGAAGAGGTTGGCTGGTTGGAAGCCTGCAGGCCTGCAGCGATTTGCAGGGAGGCTCCGTCCCTGATCCACCGGGAGATCTCTGGTGAGTGGGTACCTGGTCTTCCCAAGCGAGTCGTCGCTTGTTGATCAGCGCCGCCATGGGAAAGCATGGCCAGTGTTTGTCCACACACAACTGACACAGTACACGGCACTCGCCAAACATGATCAACTGCATGCAGTAGTGTACATGAGTTGGTACATGAACATGCAGCACGGTGAAGGTAGACTGGGGCAGACAAGGACATGATTCCGCACTTCTTGCTGATGATTGACGACAGAGGATCTTCCACGTATGTAGTATATGTACATACACAGGTATATTTGCCCACCTTCGTCATTGGACCCAATTCCCAGGTTGCAGTGCAGTGCCGCCTGGCAGGCTGCCAACATGAACATCAGGCCTGTCACATAAGGCGGAGCGGCGTCCACCCACTCGGGCCCTGATCTGCAAATGTTGTTAATGTACTGTCCGGGAGAGATTATGGATTCGGGATTTGCAAAGCTGAAATCGGCATCGGCTTCTGAGGATGACTTCACACTCTTGATATCATTCGACGTCCCTGGCGGCAGGAGGTCCGGTGTATAGTATCCCACCATCGCTTGTTCTCCCCGACGTAATGATGCGCTCTTCCTGGCGGACGCTTTGTGTGTCCCTACGCACGAGGCCAGCAAGTCGTTAGCTGTAGATACATACCGTGGCACAGACCTTCTGCAGCTTCCCGATAAGACTCGAGGCGAACCGATCCACTGGGAGAAGTACTCATGACCTGCCGAATCCGGCCTGGAGGGTCTCCGACTGGATGGATGCGCTTCCTGCGGCCTGAAAATCACAATCCCAGCCCACTCATGAAACGCGGAGCTGTAACCACTTATCACCGTAGATCCCCCTGCCACCAGCTGCGGACGGAGACGGTATGCCATGTATGTTGGCGCAAGGAGCGGTTTTCCTGAATGAGCCTGTTCAACTAACACGTGACCGTCAATTGGCTTTCGCATTACCAGGCAGACACGACATGCATGCAGGCTTGGACCACGTGCCGGGGCCATCCTCTGAGCCGCGGTAAATCTTGTGGGTGCTGTTGACATACTGCATGGTGGTCCACCCTCAACGACGTGTGCATGTCACGCCGATGTGGGTGCCACGACCGCCAACTCAGCGGGAGCAGAAAAAAAATAACGCCGGCCCCATATAACAGAGCACATATGGCGCATGCAAAGGGCTTTCGGCGGGAGGATCAATAACGCATCACGCCCGGGCGATCCCCGTCTGTGTTGCCGTTGGCAGAGCGGGACTGATGCACACAACGTGCAGTAGACCATATACCTGTTACCAGAAGAACAAGGTCCGCACGCCTAGTATCGCCATGCGCATATGACAGCCGCCATATTGTATGAAATGCTCTTGAAGCAGGCATTGTGCCTGAGTATCTCGTATTGTGCTGTACTACATCGGATGGCTTGTCTCTGTCGCGAAAGAGCAGTCCATCATTATTCGATAATTGGGGGTATATCAGGCGGCCTCCGTGCTAGCGAACTTTTATGTCCCAAGCAGGCGAGGAACCCCCGCGACTGAGAGATGGCCACGTAGGGAGATCACGGGCCTGTTCTGGTGGTGTGGCCCAGAGATAACGGCGGCCGGCCCCATTGGTATCCAACTCGGGTTGTTGAAGGCCAGGGCATTGTTTGTTCTGCGATGGGTAACGTGATGCCGCCGCAGCACTCCGATTTAAAATCCCTAATCCTGCAAGCCGACGGACTTGGGAAAGGGCATGATGATCTTGAACGCAAGATGTTGGGCCAAATCTCCCTCGAAACAAGTCTCACCTGCTGTATATACGACCTGGTGTAACTCCCAGTAACACATGGCCTTATCCAAACCCGTATGTATAGTCCACACTGCCACTGCAGCCGAGGGCATGCGGAAAGCACGCACATGCCCGTAACCGTTCTGCCGCCGAGGATGGCATACTGTCGTGCAACTTAAGAGCAGAAGGAGAACTTGCAAGACCAACGTCGTGATCATTTTGCAATGCGACCGTCCCGTGTTCACTATCGCCGTTCAAACCAGGTCCATATTATCCCGTGTCGGGTTTTTCCCCCCTTCCAGCACCCACGGCGATAATGGAAGTGCGTAGGGCCCCAACTCGATGGCTTGGCTCGCATCATGATGAGGCTCGAACCTTGAGAATGGTTGCATCCGGTAGACCGTCTCTTTTGCCCAGGCACCTAGCGGGACAACCCTTCAAGCCCTTAGGCAAGGGCGCCGAAAACGCGGGAGAAAAGTCCCAGCCCAACGCGGGTGTTGCATTGCACGATCCCAGGGTCAAGAAGTGGATTTAATGGGCAGTGTTGCAGTGGTTTGGTGCTCCAGTACACCACAGCGTCTCGGCGTGCAAGCCTTGACGGGTAGAAGTGCCAACAGGCTCACCGAGGTTTTCGGTGGCTGAGACAATATGTCGTTGCAATAGGCTCAAGATACGCCGTATGCTTTTCCTGCTCACGAGCTAGCCGACAGCCACGCGTGCTCTGAACTTTGTTTGGTACTGACTCCCGTTCCCGCAGGCCTTGCAGCGTACTGAGACTGGCTGGAATGACTAGTCCATCTCAACCTTACCTCGATTGGTGCGGTTCTGGTATTCTGGGGGCCAGTGGGAAGCTAGAGTACTTCCGTGAACTTCGCGATGGGGATTACCGAATAGCTGCACCAGTGTGACGGACGAAATGGAGCGAAGGGAGATCACCAAGATGTTGACCTGAGCTGCGGGCAGGATGCACCACAGCGAAGCCATCATATTGGGCAAGGAAGGAAGTCAGACCACAATGACGCCGTTGAGGCTGCAAGCCGATCTGCCAGACCCCTGGGCTGGAGCGATCGACAAATGCCTGCCGATTTCCGTCAGGGATTTGCACAAGTGAACAGCTGAGGACCATGCGTATTGGTACAGTATGGTACCGAGCCAGCATCGCATCGTGTCCGCCGCTGGCCGACTGCGGTTTGGCGCCGCTTGGCCTGTGCCTCGATCTGACTGAGTGATGATAGCTGGATGGAAACCATCGAGGCCCACAGCTCCTGAATTGGCATGTCGATGACAATCCAGTTGCTCCCCTTTGTTTTATGGAACCTCCGCGTTGCTCCAGACAAACAGAATACACTGCTAGAGGTTTGCGGATGAGCGGAACGTGCCCCAGACTGACAGCGGAGAGCTAGAGTCTGTTACTGCTAGGTGAGGATTTACTTTCGCGCCTGCCACAAAACCGTCGGTCTGGTAGCCTTCGGTAAGGGAAGAGGCAAGCCAGGATGTAGCAATACCGGACAGCGCATTGATGCGTCTCGAGAATGTTCGCAACTTAGCGTAGGTATGTAGCGGCCAGCCGTTGAAGAAGCGCGACAGATTAATCAGGGGGCTGGATGGGCCTGGGGAAACTAAAGTTTAGCAGTTCCGGCCGACACGTGTCCGGGTTTACCGGGAAAGGGGATTGTGGAGGGGCACTCAGCTTTCTAGAAGTCCGTGATGACGCTCATTGCGGCCTTACGGCCCACTATAGTTGTGGAGGCTTTGTCGTTTCCGACGAAGTAAGCTGCACCTCTCGTGTTTCCATTAGAACGTTGTGATTTCTCCGGTGACCCTCGGAAGACGCCAAGACCAACAAGGCTGCTGTAGAATCCATTTAGGAAGAACCCGAGCTGAGAGTCGCACAATTTGTAACCGCCACGATGCTAATTTGGCAACATGAATTTCCACGAAGCAGGGAAGGTGAGCGCGAAGGCCAACGACGGATCCGTGTAAAATGAGACCCACCATGGCGCCCCCGCCTGTCGAAAGGGGAAAGCGATCAGGGCCTATCAGAATTTTGAGTGGCCGCCTTAAGGGAATGATCGACGAATCCTTGATCTTTATTATTCCTTTGGGAAATATGGCTCGAGCCAACCTCGAGGGTCATCTCAACGGTGCGACCCCATCATTTCCAGTTTAGACAAATCCATCACCTGCCGTACGGAGCACTGATTACAACCTTGCAAGCTGAGATGATAATCGGTTACGAGGAAGCGGGTTTTCGAGGCTTGCATCATGGTCCCAGAGAGATGTCGATACAGCAGCTCGAACAATGATTTGCCGTGTATGAGTTGAGGAAATGCCAGCTCGGGTAGCAGCTCTCAAAGCTTGGAGTTGGGCGCCACGATGCTAAAGCAGACGGTGCCAAATACCATCAAGCACCGCAGTCCAACAACAAGTGCGCGGAGGGTCTGGGATTCTAACGATGAACGTGGGGTCATCCTGTGCCTTGTCGCCGCCGGCAGATGATCCTGCATAGCGTATACCTATGCTGAGGTCCGCAATGTTGTTTTTAGCGAGTTGGCACCTGGACTCGTGGCACATGGGTGGTCGACAGGCCCGTTGTTGCTACCACGGAATTTGCCCGGAGCTTATTGGCATCCCAAGAAGACGATAGCGCACCTTGGAGCCACCGTTCATCTTGCTAGTGGCCGTGGAATCGGACCCAACAAAGCGTGTCTCGAAACTCAAGCATCACGGTATACCTCCGCACAGGCCTGCGACTTGCGATGTAAGACGACAGCCTGGGGAAGTTATGTCATCAGCTCTCGAAGACGCTGGTTATCGCGCTGCCTGCCGCCACGCATGCCCAGAGATATTGCCCTGCATTCGAGTGAGGAGAGCTGAGGCGGCGCCACGAGGATGATGATCGGATCAACATGGAGTCGCACACCGTCCAGCTGATACATATGTACAAGGTCGATAATCAGACCAGAATTCCGAGCTGCAGTAACAATAGCGTACAACAGGCGACCTCCCTTGGCTGTCTCCAGTGTGGACGGGGTGCCACCTGACCATTAGATTGACAAAGACCACATTGGTGTCCGCGATGGGCACCGTGAGTGTAAAAGAAAAGGAGGACTGCTACAAAGCCGATGCTGTTCCGAGTCGATCTCTCCGATTGGCGTGTACGAAGGACTGACTGCCGCAAGTCGTGCAAGGGACAAGTGATGCTAGGCAAGCAATGCTCGCGAGGTCTGTGAGGCATTGCATTGTCACCTCTGGCGCAATCTGTGTTTGAACGCAACTCAAGTTCTTGAGGTGGTTGACTTTCTTTTTTGTTTGGGGGAAATATGGATTTGTCTGTCTTACTACAGTGTAAGCCCTGGAGGTACCGTACTTCAGGTACTTCAGGTCCGTACCTACCCTCCAAGGTTCCAAGGTTGCCTACATGGTCTCCAGAGGAAGACGCGACCCAGGCTGTATTAAGTAAGCCGTGACCAGAAGGGGAAAGTCACCTCATGTTGCCACCAAAGCTCCTGGGCAAGCAGAGCCGACTGTCTTTCTCCAAGGTCTTCATCATCTATTTCCATCTATTTCCATCTATATCATGCAACTGCTTGGCTCTCTATGTCTGTTCTTCGTTACCGGCAAAGCCACCCGTCGACGCCTCATGTAACCATGAAAGTGCAATCTTGCCTATCAGGGCGGAGCATACCTACCCTTAGGTACCGCGATGAACCATTCGCTTCTGTGATATGAGGCTACGAGTCCGCTATGCGCTTCTGTCATCAATACATTGTGCCTACTAATGCATCTCCGCATAAGGAATGGAACCTGCATACATAGTACACTACTGGAGATACTGATCAGGCCTGCGACGCACCAGATAGGCGACTCATCTCGTACCCCTGTGCGGGAAGTCTCGTTTCGTCGAAGTCGATCACACGACCGTTAGAGCAAGATTGGCCACGGCACACCCGTGACGAGACAAGCCCAAGAGAGGTGGATCTGCGACGATCGGTTTATATCAGATTTACCAATATTGATCCTCGAATCTCAACATGCTACCGCCTGTCCCTCCATGAGGCACCTTGAGTCGGTCCTTCAGAGGTGGGTTTGGAGCCCTGGAGAGCCCGAGTCTCCCCATACCACGGCTATTCGCCTCCCTGACTACATCTGGGACTGCACTCAAGCTCGACCTTGGCTTAATCGCCCTTGCGACACATCGATCGATTGTGGCCTTGCTGGTATACCCCTGTCTTGGGATGGAATCGTTTCCGCAGAACTGCTTTAAGTGCGGACCTGTGCGCCCGCTGTTGTGCTACCAATAAGTCTTATCCTAGTTGCACAAATACTGCAGCGCGCAGCGCAGGCACGACATGTGGTCGGCCTGCGTTCCGGTTTCCGGGCAACCAGATCGAGTTGCCTCAGGATTGTAATATCGCAACGACCAACGTCCCCATCTGCTACCGTACTACGAGTCTGACTGCTGGCAGCATGATTATGTTCACTGGACATATATCTACTAAGCGTCATTGCCAGCCACCATTTAGGGGTGACAGCAATCCATGCGGTACGTGCACCAATGGATATTCAGCAAATCCGCAACTCATCCGCGTGATCAGCTCAGATGGTCTCATCTGTGGGCAGGAGAGTCGACTGGCGATCTCTC
The DNA here is from genome assembly GCA_003795295.1 of Cytospora leucostoma. Lineage (NCBI taxonomy): Eukaryota > Fungi > Ascomycota > Sordariomycetes > Diaporthales > Cytosporaceae > Cytospora > Cytospora leucostoma. Next base: position 321,508 of record LKEB01000005.1, on the reverse strand, counting down.
ACTCCACCAGCAACAAAGTCGACACTCTGTACCACTCGCAGCTTTCAGAAGATGCTGAACTATGCCGGAATGCCCCTCAAACTCCTGGCAGCATGATGACCCGCCAATGTTGGTGTGCTGAGATGGCGATAATTCTCGTCTGAAGGCCCGGATTTGGAGGGAGCCTCGAGACCCTCGAACCGTGGCAGCTTGACCAGACGGCAACATAGAACGAGTCCCCAGTACATTCACGATGCAACCTAGAGCATCATCGATGAAGCCCCGGGGGCGCGCAAATTACAAGGCGCTTGAAAACAGAACGGTCTCTGCTCGTCTCGAAGTGTGTGGTGGGACAGAGGGACTCTACTGCCAACCCAACAAGTTATGGGTGATAGAAGGGGCCGCGGGACGTCACTCCGCTCACAGACCACTTCACTGGAGACATTGGGACGCGGCGATAAGCAGCGAGTCCACCAGAGGCGCAGTGGTTTTTAGCCCACCAACACTTTTCCGGAGTAGCCTTGACATGAGGTCCTGTCCTTTGTTGAAACAGTCCATCGCAGTCAGCTCGCAACGTCTTTCGGGGGCTTGTTGGCACGGCTGGCCATCTCTTGCTTCTTCCCATGTCAGCCCGCAATTGTGATTACCGTACTTCGGAGCCGATCCAGGCACATGGACTCGGGCACGGCCTCCTGTTGTCAGGTTTTAGCTTGGGATGATCGTACTGTGTACAACTTGCAAGCAGGTCTGCTGGGCAACCGTTTTGTTCTGGGAGCGGATACCTTGCAAATCTTTCAGACCGATCTTTTCCAGGGCAGAGGTACCACAGTATGTACATAGTACTCTAGTGCCAACCCCACGCTTCGACAGGCCCGCAAAAGAAGCCCCATATCACCCTTGTCCACGATCATGGCAGCCAGGGGTGGCAGCCAGGGGCCAGCATTGATGGGGTCTACCATGCACAAGCCAGACAAGCACCGCTAAGGATCACCCCGATGCACCCCGAGTCAGAGCACATCTCTGATACATTGGATCAACGCCTGCTCATCACCATCATCCTAGGTCGTGTCGTGACCTCACACGACAAAAAGGCGACCCACACATAATTTGTGAGGAGCTGCTATTGCGGCATCCGTATCTAGGGATCAGCGGTTGTGGATTTACGCTTGATCGTCGTCCCTGCTCTCTGCTTCGGGAGATCTCATTAACACGATCTACCCTTGAACGAGCCATTCCCACAACGGGCTTGCGCTCATGATCAGCTACATAAAATATCTCCCCCCCTCCCACCTTCTTCTCTCGGCACTCACCTTGCGCCTCTTACATCCTAAACACATATTGGTATCAGTACTCTTGGAGACTTGGTACTATATACCGATTTTTCCTACCAGATAATCTTCACATCTATCATTTTTCGTCACTAATACGCACGAACACTTCGCCTCCGGGAGGGAAGACAATATCCAAAAAAAAACAATATGGCAAACATGATGATGACGAATCACTACGCCTCTCAGCCCAGCGTGCCTTACGGTTATGGACAGCCTCAAGGGCCACCATCCCCTCCAATGGACGATACATCAAAGTGCTCCTTGCCCTCCATCTCCAATCTGCTAGGTCTGGCCGACGGAGGGTCGCCAACGTCTGAACAGTTCCCAGTCTCACAACAAGGTAAGGGACCTAGACGCATGCCAAACCCAGCGGCTACTGACATAGCGACCAGCCTTGACGCAGAAGTCTGATGCTCGCCCAAACTCATCGACATACCACAATGTTGCCGCCCGCAGTGCAGTGCTGCCACCGACACCACCAATGTCTTCTGATGCTTCCTTCGACGGCTACCACTCGCCATCGACGAGATCTGTTAGCCAGCTTTCGGCCGTGTCAAACTACTTTTACGAGTCGACACCATCCATGGGTCATGTTGAGCCTGAACCTCAACGTCAGCAGATGATGCCTCGCCTCCCAGCTCAGGCCCCTGCCTATTCTCAACCCGCATTCACCTCTTCATACATGGGACCTCCAGCCATGACCTCTTATTACCCGACCATGCAGCCCACTCCATCACCGCAGCCACAGGTCTCTGGACTTTACTACCAGCGGCCACTCCCTCAGGTGAGCATCGATTGCGTCCGAAAACACCCATTAGAGGACAATGAATCTAACATTTCTCCAAGACTTACCCTCCCATGTCACTTGGGATGACCATGCCATCATCTAGTGCCAATTCTTGGCAGCACCACCACTACATCTCCCCATCCTCGGCAGCGTCCTTCCCCCAGTCGCAGGATCGTTACATCTGCCAGACATGCAACAAGGCCTTCTCACGGCCCAGCTCGTTGCGTATCCACAGCCACTCGCACACCGGCGAGAAGCCCTTCAAGTGCCCACACGCGGGTTGCGGCAAGGCCTTCAGCGTCCGGAGCAACATGAAGCGGCACGAGCGTGGCTGCCACAACTATGAGGCCAGCTGCAACGGCTCGCGCATGGGTTCATAGAGACCTGGGATCTAGGGTCTGGGCCTTGGCTGGCGACACGGCAATCGCATGCGATCCGAAACACTTATTTCACTACATAATTACTAATGGGTGCGGCGTCATCTATCACGGCTTATCCTTCACAAAAGGACAAAAATAATGGGACTGGCAGACGGACTACCTCACGGTACAAATTCATATGGAGGGCGACAAATGGGCACGGTTTAGGATATCGGGCACATGGTATGATACCAAAAGGACGGGAGCCGGGGAGTAGAGGGTTAATGATCGTCTCCTCACGGAGGATACGGTATCAATCAAGGGCGGGCGTTCAGAGCTTGAGGGACAGGTCTTGTTTTTCTTGGGTCTTCCATCTTACAGCATTGCATTGGCGTTTCGGGAAAGGGGCCCCAACCGGGCATGGTTCGCGCCGGGGGGACGGGGGAAGTAAATATCCCTGGCGAGAATGACTCGCCACCTTCCACCTTAGTACTATAGTAAATAGTTGTCATTATTTGATCCCAACATGTTGGACCAAACCTCGCTCAACTTGGCTACGGCATGACCCCTGGCGCACCAAGTGCTTTGTTGCGCCTTCTTCGTTTGGCTCCTCTCCGTGTCTCTCAAACTCTAGCAACACTGGGAATGGGAGGATTCCAAGGGTACAGTAACACATCAACCAGCAGATATGAGTACCGGTCCCTCTAACCGAGCTCGAGTATTCGGTGACTACCACTGCCGAGTCTCCCCGTAGGCTCCTGATTTGCCATGACCAAGTGGTGGATCATCCTCGACCGTTCCCTCGGGACTCGGTTCCTCACCCTTCATGTCGCTCGTCAACAATCGATCCCCATGCTGGAAGCCGATACAAAGCAACGAACGCCGTCCCACTGAAAACAACATCTGATGTACGGGCCCACGCCGGCCCGCCCCAGCCACACCGTCCAGAGGGCAACCCTCGGTGATGACCACGAGGAACATACATATCGAGGCCTGGGGGACGTGGGATGGTGAGAGTTTGGCTCTGCCGGCACCCCCTGAATCGTGCTCGGCAGCTGGAGGACGGCAACGGCTCACTGATCATCATGATCATCATGATCCCATCTTCTCTCGTTGGTCCTGCAATCCGGGCAGGCGGGCGGGAGGGCCGGGCCACCTAGAAAAGAGAGAAGAAGAAAGAGCAAAAAAAAAAAAAAAACAAGAGTGCGAACTGCCGAAGTTGGCAATAGAGTTTGGCTCCTTTCCCGGTATGGTATGGCACGGTGTCTGAGTCCCAAGGATTCGGGCCTCCTCGCTCCCGTGCGTTGACGGCACCTAGGGGCTCCTCCTTCCTGTTTGGGGCGAGGAATGGGAATACCCACGTTGAAGGTTAATGTCATCAATGTAACCCTTCCTAGGTCCACGGGGTCGCAAATCCATGGAAATATCACAGTACGCTGGTACGTAGGTACGTAGGTAGGTACGTACGTGCACATGTACAAGGCCCTGAGCCATTACGATTGGGGAAAAGAAAGTCGAGGGCGGCTCGCGATGCATGGAGCCCATGGGGGATGCTCCTTGCCCTTGTCGATCTCGTTCCCATTGCGGTAATCCTTGGGATTTTGATTACCACTTTCGGGTG
>LKEB01000005.1:292843-317393 GCA_003795295.1 Cytospora leucostoma | reverse complement strand
TTGGACATGCGACATGCGTGCTGGTCGTCTACGCCGACTGCTTTGTTCCCACATTTGTCCCTGGTACCAGGTGTGTTCGCCTCCTCTCTCTTTGCTTCTCACATAGCAAGTACTGACTGCGTGTGGGTAGGTGCGGTGCAGGTGGCAGGTTGCGGCGTGTGGAAGGCCACCCGCTGTGATTGAGTTCCAAGGTTGCTACATATATAGGTATCCTCATCTGGGGTCCCGTGCTCCTCTCCAGGGGGTCCCGGTGGGTAGGGCGGGGGGGCGATGACATCTGCTTAGCGACCTGCCAGGTCGGCATTTGGGAAAAAGGGAGAGGGGGATGAGAGATGAACCGACCTGAGCCCGGGCCACGATCAAAGAGACCCGCAATTGAGAGGTAAACACTGCACGTGTGGCAGGGTTACTTAGTCTGAATGCACGCCGTCCAAAGTTATTCAAGCAACGGCGTGAAGTCTGATATAAATGCCGCCGCGGGATCGTCCCCTATAGAGAGCTAGGCGGTGCGCCTGCAGGCGTTAGTGCGGACGGGCTACTAACGGTTGCTTCTAGCGCGAATATTAGAGTACGGTTGCTAACAGGCAGCCCTGGAGACTAGCAGGATAGATAACAGGCAGTGGCAGGTGTGAGGTTGGGGATATCGGGGGGTCGGGCAGGGTACCCGCTGATGCGCCAGTGGTACTGTACCGGTACCACAGTAGCGCCGTTATGCACATGTTATTCCCTATGTGTTCTGAGTCAGCACATCCTTGCCATTGCCATGAATACACGCGATACATCCAATTGCCAGGTGCATATTCAGGAAGTACCTGGATAGTAGCTATGGGTATATCTATCTACCTAGGTACCTAGGTAGGTAGGTGTATGTGCTTGTGTCGTGTACTCGTGCACATCTTTCCAGGGCTCAGGGCTGCTGACTGCCTGACTGGACAAACTGAATTGCATCAAAGGCTGACCGAGTATAGATAGGGTTTCGCCTGTTCTTCTGACTATCCGATAGTTCGGAGGGCTCCGTCTTCTAGAGTTCGATTAATGGGCGGAATACGACGACGACCAGCAACCTTGATAGTCGATACCACTGTGCTGCATAGTAACTTTCGTTGTGTCACAGATCCCAATACATTGGATAAACACCCGGTCCGATCCTACATACATACATACATATACAGCCTGTTTGTGCAACGGTCCGGGTAATTGATATGTGAGCTTAATCCATACAGCCAATGACCGGCCGAGTTCATGGCAGATCATGATGGCAGGAGCGGGTCGCCGCAGGAAATAAGGACACACGGGGATTCCGGTAATAAAAGCTGCCGCCTCAAGATTCAACGTCAACTCATCACAAGCACCGTAATGACTTGACTGATTGCGCCGAGGTGGTTGAACCGCATCTTGTCCTGGGAGACATGTCTCACCCGTTGACCATCCGGGCCTACACCCGCCAGGGCTTTCCTTCTCGAGAACACCGCGTCTGCATACGTGTAGTACTCAGGTCGGAGCCAAGCGCGCTCCGATGTCACCACAGGGGAACGAACTATCGACGGTGCAGCTATAGTCACAGTACCAGTCGACGTATCGACCTGCTGGTTCCGGCACGAACACGTTACAACGGCCCGTACATTTCACCTTTGGGGAAGGCAGTATGGGAACGACACCAAGGACCTGAGGGTCACATCGCCCAGTGCAACAACACTGCGGGTAATAAGAAACTGCAGCGGCCAGTCAGTAGTCGCGGAGTCTGGCTCCTGCCGTGGTACTGTACGGTGAGGCGTCTTTGCTGTTAGGCTCCATACTACCTAGGACTGTGGAATATCTAGACGGGCGCTCGTCTCTCGAGGCGCTTGGCAGCCATTCACGATTCACCTCGCCGGGTGTTTTGGTCTGTCTCTGTCTGCTTCTTCTTTTTCCCGCGTATGCTTTTGCCTCAGCACTCACACACTCTCTCTCACCATCTGTGGCACAACAGGCGGAGGGGGCGAGAGCCTCTCCCGACGATACCTACGTAGTGAGAAATAGTCATGTGGCCTATGCTAGGTGTGGAAGACAGTGTAGCTTCTAGTGTGACTATGTCAACCTTCCGAGGTGGTACGTTGCTGCGCCCTACCAGGTGCATGCATGAGATGGAGGGCCGGGTGTCCGATTTCGAGTCGATCAAGACGGGTTAGTAGGCGATATCAGATACGTGATTGCCGGCAGACCTTCGATCGTGGTCGATGAGTCCCCAGACTAGTCATGCCTCCAGGTGCGATGGCGAATTTGTATCACGATGTAACAGACAGCGAGTTGAGGCCTTCCATGTGATTGTCTGGACTTGACCTTGGTAGCGGAGTGATTTTGATGTGGTCGTCGGGATGGATGCGTCCGTCGGAATCATGCCTGCACCGTGGACGTATCACCCCCTGTTATCAACAACCAAAAAGCCTGGCAATCTGCATCCACCTAGCATGTGTATGCCGCTTCTGGGTCCTTGGAGGGAGGCGTCAGGAGCCGGCTACTCCTCTTGACAGGTGATCAGGTTACGTCCTGTCAGCTGTAAGTGATAAGGTTGACATGAGACTAGGGGTCCTTCTACAATCATCCCATTCCTGAAAGCACAACTTTCACACATCACAGGAGCCGGTCGGCACCGATCGGATAGACAACCGAGGCATCGTTGTTGTGCGTCAACGTGCATCCCGATGGATTTGACCCTGTAACAGGAAATGCCACATCGTGCGGTGTCTCGGTCGCTGCGGCCTAGCCATGCAGATAGCTCTGTAGGTGCTGAATCTGAGCAATTGTGAAGCATCTGGTGCATACCTTCACCTCCTCTATCCAAAGCTCCTTACAATCTTCTCCCCAGACACCATGAAGCTTGACAGCTCACACCATTACCATCCCTCCGTCCAGCCTCGTCACCGAGGTCCTCTCATGCCTCCTCCGATAATATCTAGTAGCCGCCGCCTCGCGCACCCTCGTCTCGGCGTCCAGCTTCTCCTTCGCCTGCCTCGCCAGCTCCTTGATGACGTGCCGCGTGCTCTTGGTGAATGTGTTATACCATGACGCGTGCGGCTTGCACCGCCTCCTGTCGCACATGCCCGCCGTGGCCGGGTCCCACTCGCCACCCTCCTGGGCCTCCGCCTCGTCCCTCATCGCCCGTGTCTGCTCCTCGGTCCAGGTGCCCTCGGCCGTGAGGCTATTGTTCTTGTAGATGGCCTCGCCCTGGGGGGACTTGACGAAGAAGGAGAACTCGTCGGGTGCCCCGACGAGGTTCAACCTGGGGTCGTAGCCGCACGCGTCCTTCTCGAGAAGTCCCTCGGATATCGCCACCTTCCGGCGCTCGTTGGCCAGATCGAGGATCTGCTGCATCTTCTTGTTGAGCACAATCTCCTCTGCTAGCGCGTAGCGTTCCGCAGCAGACGCGGTGAGGAAGGCCTGCTCCTCTGGCGTGAAGACGAGTGTCTGATCGACCTTTGACGAGAAATCAGGAGGTACAGCTGTACATATTGTCAGTAATCGTCCGCTAGTTAATATCGGTGATTTGGTGCACAGGATCCGGCACAGTGGGTATTCTCACCGAAGGGCTTCTTCCCGATTCGCCAAGGCTCCTCGGCCTCGACAGCCTCCTGGACCGCAGAGACATTAAGGAGCCCCATGAACTTCTCCCTCGTGAGGTCCGCCTTCTTGGCCCTCAGACTCCTGTTCTCGGGTAGAGACCGGACTAGCTTTTCCCACCACTCCTCTGCGTGTCTTGCGCTGCAGAAGACGCTATAGTCGCCGGCGGCGGCAGTACCACCGATACCATCGTAGATCCTCGCGGGCCTGTAGCAGCCCTCGAGGCTGCAGGTCTTCTTGTACCGGGTGACGTTGATTCCCTCGTTGTCGGTGCAGCGCGGGCAAACGTACCGCTGGATCAGGGCCTCGCCGACCGCCTTATCGATCTTGACGCACTCCCCGTGGAACCAGTCCTCGCACATGTCGCAGCTTATCATCCACCTGTGGTCGTCCGGCCCCCTGCAGATGCAGTAGGGTCCGTGATCCGAGTCCTCGTCGTCGCCGCCGCTGTCGTCCCCGGCAACGCTCCCGCCGGCCTCGCTGGATCCCGGAAAGGACCCACCCGGTGGTGGTGACGCAGAGGCCTGGGATGCAGTGGACTTTTTCCTGGAGGATGCTGCGTGGGCCCTGCTGCCGCCGCCACGTGATCGCCCGCCCCGGCTGGTGCTGCCGGTGCCTTTGCGGCTGGTCTTCTTGACGAGCCTGGCAGTGCCTTTTTTGTGGGAGGCTCTGGATGCTGCTGGTAGTAATGAGTTGAGACCTGGCTTTTCTTCCGTTGTACCGTCTGTTTGAGATGCTAATGGAGGTTGAGACGGTTGAGATAAGCGTGGTGGTGGTAGGTTGGAAGAGGCAGCATCGCCTGACTCGGGGATCTCTGACATTCTGGTATCATCGTCCATACTACTTGTTTCCCTCTTGATGTCAAAGTCCTGGGAGCCGGCAGGCTCGAACGGGTCGATATCCATGATTGTGGAAAGTGGAGGCGCTGTGGGTGGCTGAAGGGTGTGTGTATGAGTGAGATGTGAGTTTGTGTAGGCTATCCTTGCAGGTCAGTCTTGTCAATGCATTAAAACTATGTAGAGCTATTGCGAATGAGAGAAGAAAATGTTGTATAGAATGCCTGGGATGCTTCGATGGTTCAAGTGACTTCTTCCTGATGGAAGTGAAAAGCGAAAGTGATATTATAGGAGAACATCTTCTTCCCTTGGGGGCGGCAAGTGTGACCTTGAAGCCTTGAGTTGTAGTGTAGGAGGCAAGAAGCAATCGAGCTCTGATTGGCCGGTCTCACCCGGCATCTCAGTTTTCGAGTTCCAAGGGTTTGGGGAAAGAACTTTCGAAGGTACTACGGTACGTAGCACTGACTACTACATGGCTACGTACCTCGGTACCCCTGGTAAACTTACTCTAAACTTATTCACGCCTGGTCCGTGCACAACCCGCTTCTGCCGGTGGCAGCTGCAGTGGGCGGATTTATTTGCTCTTGGTGGACCGTGAAGCAAACATTGAAACCCCAATTGATCAGCGCTGGCGAGAAGTGACTGACTGACTTTGGACTTGCTCCTGCCTCCAAACTCCCCCCCAGCTTCAAATTCGGAACGATCCACGTCTCGATCCTAATCCTCATCAAGATGTCTCGATCAATCGCGCCGTCGAGGGCACTCCTCAGGAGCCTCCAAGAAGTCCAGCAACCGTCGCGACAATGCCGCCAGTTCCTCTCCTCATCGTCGCATAGCTCATCGGCCCGGCGACCAGTGCTCATACGGTCGCTCGACCAGCAACAAAAGCACCAGTCCCTAGTCCAGAAACGGTTTAAATACAAGTCTGTTGAGGAGGCCAAGAGTCGATATACAATAGGGGTAGGCAGATCAGCTTTGCGACCACACGCGCTTTGCTCCGGATGTCCACAGGGCTAACATGTACTGTCATAGCCCTTTTCCGTCAAGGCTCTCGTCCTCTTTGTCGCAACAGCAGCCGGATTGACCTGGTACTTCGAACACGAGAAAGGACGCATGCAAAAGAGGCGGATCGCTGAGGCGAACAAGGCAGTCGGCAAGCCTAAAGTTGGCGGGTCATTTAACCTTGTTGACCAGGACAACAAGCCTTTCAGCGAGGCAGACCTGAAGGGACGGTACTCTCTGGTGAGTCGCCTCTGGACCCGTGACTGTAGCCCAATGCCCGCGCTTGTCAACTGCACACAGCTAACATGATGTGTCCGCGCCTGTTAGGTCTACTTCGGCTTCACCCACTGTCCTGACATCTGCCCCGAAGAGCTCGACAAGATGGCAGACATGTACGACCTTGTCGAGAAGGATATACCCGGTGGCCTCAACGGTGTCTTCGTGACCTGCGACCCTGCGCGTGACGGCCCCGCAGCGCTGAAGAAGTACCTGGCCGAGTTCCACCCCAAATTCATCGGCCTGACGGGCACATACGACGACATCAAGGCCATCTGCAAGGCCTACAGGGTCTACTTCAGCACACCGGCCAGCGTTCCGGCGGGACAGGATTACCTGGTTGACCACAGCATTTACTTCTACCTCATGGACCCAGAGGGTAACTTTGTTGAGGCTCTGGGGCGTCAACATTCCCCTCAGGAGGCTGCTAAGGTTATCCTGTCACACATGAAGGAGTGGGATGGGGTGTTGAAGAAGAACTGAAGGAAGCTTGCAGGATATATGCTATGCTCTCGCCACTCTAATACAACCAACCATGTACAAAGTCTGTACACTGAACATTGGTACATAGCGGATTGGAGAAGACCTCATAGTCATGTATGTAATGGGTATACATGGGCCATATGCACCCCAGATATCGAAATGTAGAACCAGGCCACCAAGAAAAAGCTCCGCCGACCACCCTGTAATTGCCTTTTCGAGGATAGCTGCTGGGGCGGCCTTGAGATACTTGCTGCGATTGGAGAAGAGCTGATCACGCAATACTTCTGCAGTTGTAAACCCCATCTTTTGTCTCGATCTGGCAGTTCTGGGTTCAGAGTTGCAATGCGGCTCTTCGACTTGCAGATGGATCCTGGCACGTCCTTGAACATCAAAAGTGCGATGCGACCCAAGGGTGCCCTCGACGTGCTGCACAAGAATGAGCTTCAATCCGATAAACTTTAGAGAGCCTAAGAGGCGGGTGATGATAGAGCACTTGGTAAGTACCTAGGTACCAACAGATACCATCATGTATCGTTGTATCGCAATCGATAACGAAGGATCAGCCGCTTACAATGACCAAGGAACAGGGAGCATAGAGCAGGGAGTATGCTTGCGCCACATATGGGCCGCCACAATCTGGGGGCTTGTGACAGGCAGACGTTACTCGTCGATACACTAGATTAGGGTGATAAGCCAGACAGGCTAAGCGTTGTGTGGAGGGAGATGGAACTTTCTACGTCACTTGACACCAGCTCCGTTGGGAAAAGATAACTCAACTAAATCCAACCACTCGATCAATCACAGGGCAATACCAAGACACATGCCTGGAGCCCTTTCAGCTCCTGTATACTCCTCATCGTTTCTCTGAAGGTCAAGCGTTTCCTGTTGTCACTACTATTGCATCTCTATCTGATATACCTACATACTATCGGTAACCCTGCCCCACACCGCATCCCCGCCTCTAACCTGGGATCAACATCGAAGCAGCTCCCCGCCATCCACCTAGCTTCTTGTACTTGTATTCTTATACTCCTCATCCCACCCTCACCTCTTATCATCAAGTCAGATAACAGTACTCACGCTCCTGTCATATTCTCTCTTCTCTCTTCAGGGCTGTCACTACTCCGCCTCCCGTTGCTGGCGTTCGAAAACACCTAGAAGTTTTCGTCAACCATCCGCCCCATATCTGCAAACACACTCATCCGACAACGCAACTGCCTTCCCTCGCCGTTGTCTCACTTCCCTGAGCTCAGTCCTACCCTGTTCGCCAATAGCACACGCATAGCACACGCGGTATTTTGAGTCAAAATCTTAGTCTATATCCCCAAGACTGGACTAAGGACCTAGACGTCCCACACTACCGGTCGTCGAGAGGACATTCATACGACGATTAAACATCTTCGCACCACCCTACGCCATACGACCCTCAAGCCACTGAAATGCCTACAACACCACTCAACGCATTAGGGCAGCCTATCCGGCCGGCCCTGAAGAGCGAGGATGATGTCATCCGGACACCTCCCAATGCGCCTGTGAAGGGTAAGGACCACCCCCAGCCGCAAGGCACTTAGTCTCATCCTGTCTGTATAGTCCCAAAGAGGCTTTGCCTTCGCGTCTTGAAGGCGCACCGCATCCCCTGACGTACTTGTACCAGGCCCCGTCTTGTGTAGTGCTATAGACTGGATGGCGTTCCACACGGGTCACCAGGAGACACTGGAGTCGATGGCCGCAGTGAAAGTGCGGAGGTCAGTCAAATCTACCCATCTCAGCGGATGAGTTGCTTGAATTTCCTTCGCACTGACTTTGTTCGCCTTGTATCCATTTACATCCAACCAATCATCTCATAATGCCGGCTAACGCAAGTCTCTGATAGCCGTTCAGATAGCTGAGCCTGAGCCTGAGGTTCTGCCACCCGAAGAGCCAAGGCCCAAGAGGGAATTTGCTGCCAGCGTGAGCGGGAAGCGTTTGAGTGGACGACCTCCCTTGCCATCGGCTAACAACTCGTCCCGAACATCGATCATGAGCCAGAACAGTATCGACACCTTGGACCTGAATAGCAATCAGAGCGTGACCTCTTTGCCCCAGCTACACGAGGACTCTGCAGGCCAAGATGGCCAACAGCAACAGTCCTCCAATCAATCTCAATCTCACAGGGTCGATCGCGTCTCAGAAAAGCTGCTCTCCCAGGTGGCAGACTGGGTCCAACGGGAGAAATCCAAGCGGGAGCTGAGGAAACCGAGGAAGCACCATATACGGCGGAGGCTTAACAAGGTTCGACCTGATGAGGTCGCAGCGTCCGATGGGGAGGCCGAGAATGAATCTTCCCTGCACAGGACGGCTTCTATAGAGTCCACTGCCAGCGATGTATCTCTAGACCGGCTGCAGCGCATTCTTGATGACAGCATGGCTGCCTTGGGTCTGAATTCTTTGCCCCATCATGGTACAAAGCTGGGACGGCGATCCTCACACCGCAAGAAACTTGCTTCACGATCATCCCAGCATCTGTCCCGCACTGTTTCCTCTGACACGGATTTTATGGATGGCGATGTTTTGGTACCGAGCTGCGATGCCGTCCTTGACAACAGCCATACGCTCAAGTACAGCCAAGCCGGCCCGAACGATTCCGTCGCAGCGTCTAGTAGGAGAGAAGAAAAAGAGAGGTTGGCCTGGATTACCTTCAAGAACGAGATCATCCGCCTCGCCCACACTCTGAGACTGAAAGGCTGGAGACGTGTGGCGCTGGATTCCGGCGAGGAGATACAAGTGCAACGACTGAGCGGAGCCCTGACCAACGCAGTATACGTTGTGACCCCTCCAGAAAACCTACCAGCTTCGGATGTGACGAAGAAGAAGCCTCACAAGGTTCTACTGCGAATCTACGGGCCGCAGGTTGAGCACTTGATCGATCGAGACAACGAGCTCAGCATCCTGAAGCGCCTTGCGAGGAAGAAGATTGGGCCCAGGCTGCTTGGCACGTTTACAAATGGCCGATTCGAACAATTCTTCAACGCCGCGCCCCTGACCCCTGAGCTGTTGCGCGATCCGGAGACATCGAAGCAGATCGCAAAGCGTATGCGCGAGCTCCATGACGGGATTGACCTTCTTGATGAGGAGAAAGATGAGGGTCCTACTGTCTTCAAGAACTGGGACAATTGGGTGGATAATGTTGCGCGGAGATCGTTGTTCCTTGATGAGCAGCTAGTGTCTTCTCAAACCTCTGATGCGCCAATTGGACCAAAAGATTCGTGGAAGAATCGCGGCTTCGTCTGCGGCTTGGAGTGGCCCAAGTTCAAGTCCATGGTCGACAAATATCGTGAGTTCCTGCTGAAGTACTACGGGCCAGTCAACATGCGCAAGAAGCTAGTCTTCGCACACAACGACGTAAGTGTTCCCCATCCACAATCTTCAAGTTGAGTTGAACGGCCCCCTCACACTCTTATGCAGACACAATACGGAAACATCCTCCGCGTCCTCCCCGACGACGAGAAGTCACCCCTCCTGCATCCCGAAAACGAGCACAAACAGCTCATCGTCATCGATTTCGAATACGCCTCCGCCAACATCCCCGGCCTCGAGTTCGCAAACCACTTCACCGAGTGGGCGTACAACTACCACGACCACAGCACCTCATACGCGTGCAACGTCGAGGGCTACCCGACCCCCGAGGAGCAGCGCCGCTTCATCAGGGCCTACATCAAGCACCGTCCCAGGCTCACTGCTGCCCCGGCCCCGTCCAGCAGCTCGGCCAACCACTCGGACTACGAGACCACGCCGCTGCAGCAGCAGAGCAACGCGAGCAGCAGCTCAATCGTCGAGTTCATGCTGGACGCGCGCGTCCCCGCCGGCGGGTGGAAGGAGGAGGAGCGCCGCGCCGCGGAGCTGACCGAGGAGAAGATCGACGAGCTGATCAGGGAGACGCGGCTGTGGCGGGCCATGAACAGCGCCCAGTGGGTCGCCTGGGGTATCGTGCAGGCCAAGATCCCCGGATACAGCGAGGACGCCGCCCCGGGTGGTGATGGCAGCAGCGGGAACACCCCGCCCTCGCCTGCCAGCTCGGAGGGGACCGTGACTGGGGAGGCAGGCGTGGCGGGGAGCGACAACGGTGGTGGGGTGGCAGCAGCGGCGGAGGAGGAGGGCTTTGACTACCTCTCGTACGCGCACGAGCGCGCGCTCTTCTTCTGGGGCGACTGTGTCCAGATGGGGCTGGTCAAGTTGGAGGAGCTGCCCGAGGGATTGAGGGAGAGGGTCAAGATCATTGACTACTGATTGTTCTAGAGAATGTTTTTTGGATGCGTTGACCCACCCGCTGTCCCTCGGTCGGCCGGTTAGTGAGCATGGATGACAATGATGCTGACTGATCCTGGCTCTGGGGTAGACATGGAGATATGCCGTTAGGTAGATTGAATCCCAGAGTCTACGTGAAGTTGCTCGGCTTTCTACCTTTTAAAGCTGCTACTCTCAACCTCGACACTTTACGAGTCGAAGTATCCGGGGCATTATGCAGCCACTTGACAGCGGAAACCCCTCCCCTCTTGTAATTTTAGTAAACTATATGAGAAATCAGCCGCGTCCTGGGTGTCAATAGATGCCAAATTGTTGATAGAGTGGTGTATTAGTATCTCAGAAGCATTTCCGTTGTCACGTCTTCGCACATTTCGATGCTGATATTATAGGTATGCTATTCAAATACACATGTCGCCGTCGAGTAGAATCGCCCGATGTATAATTGTATCTGATACAGAACCAGCCCTTGCAACCAAACGTAATTGTATCGTCGTCGTCGTCGTAGTCGTCGTCGTCATCATACTGCCGCGAGGCTTAAATTATATCTTCTTTGTCCCAGCCGCGAGGCTCAAATCTCGATTTTGAAGGCGACTCAACACCCGCCCATCCGTGGAAAATTGAAACAAGGAAAATTTACAAGGGGAGAACGCCGTCAACCTTCCGTCGAATACCCATACTCCTTTGGAGACGAGATCGGAGCACAGCATGGCCCCAGATTTGACCTCATACAATATGCGACCGGGTGCCTGCCCCCTGAACGTGACCGTTACATGGGCAGAAACGAGGCGGCGTTCGAGGAGACAGCCGCAGGTCGTTGTGACCGGAGCCCGCCCAGGTGAGGGTCTCTTCGCAAACTGCGGTGCTGTGATATCCCGCTGGTCTGTTTGCTTGTGATGTCACCGTGGAACATCCCACTGCCAGAAAAAATCGAAAGAAAAGCAAGGGTAAGGAAGAAAGGGAAACCCAGGACTCTTTTGTGTTCCATGTGGCCGCGTGACCTCGCTTTTCTACCCACTCCATGTTCGTCATGAGACGAGGTGTGGTTGCTGTATTCGTCAGAGCAACCTCGTTGGGCGCCCTGTGCAACAGCATCTTGCCCGACTTATACCCCCTCCACAACCTAGATTGTGCGGTCCATCTCTTCCGATATAGGAGGGGAAGGAGGCACTTCGCCCATGGGTACCTTGTCGCGGAATGTCTTAATATTATAGATGTTCTTTTTCGACTGCTCTTTTTTCTCTCGTCGTCTTTCCCTTTGCCCGTTGCCTCTTGGGCCTAGACTCAATGTCTCTCCCTCCGGTGTCCATGATGATGTCGATGCGAAGACGAATGGCCATGTCTGCTGCTGCTCGAATGATGCCGGGACGAGCTCGGTTGTGAGTTGTCCAGCGCGCGTTCTAGCTCCTGTACCCTCTGTCGGTAATCTCGCACAATATCCCGGATGTGTCGTATGCGGTCCAACTCGAGCTCCAGATCGTCCATCTGCGCCATGATCGAGTGAAACCTCCGAATCTCGGCATCTGCGTTGTCTATCAGGTTGCCAGCCGCGTCGTGCATGGTCATAGTGACGAACTGGGTCTGCTCGGTCAGATGGTCCATCTGTTGGGAAATCTGCTGCATGAGGCGGTCGAAGTGGCGTCCCAGCTGCGCGAGGGAGCTGCTGTCCAGAAGCAGAAGCCCCTGCGAGGAGGCTCGGCTTGCTGCGCGCGAAGAGTTGGACCCACCGGCGGCCGCTTCCCTCTGCGCATGTTGAAGAACCGCGATCTCGTCGCTCGAGAGGCCTAGCTGACCGACGGAGACGCCTTGAGGTGCCTGCGACGAAGACGACATGGTCACAAGCAAGCGGGAGTCCAGGGCGAGGCTGGAGGTTGAGAGACCAGTGCTCTCCTGTGGAGCGAGCGGTCAAGGAGCAGCGTGGGGAATAAGGGCCTGCTGTCTCGAATCTGCACGACGTCAAGCGACGTCAAGCGACGTGTCGCGGGACCCGTCAAAGTCCCTCCAGGGGACTAGGGCACGCAGGTGCGGCTCCTTGAACCCCGTCAAGTCGCAATGCGACTGACTGATAGCCTGCTGCGTCTTGGTTGTGTAGAACAACAACGGTTGCGGTACGACCGACCCGAGGGGCGGGCGGTGACAATGCCACGGTCGGAATTGCGGGGTACGGGGGTACAACGGCGCCGAGGGGTCCCACAAGGCAACAATGGCGATAACGACCTCGAGGGAAGCGTTTGCGACAGCTCCGCGCACGGCGTCATTGTCTCGAAGGGGACGTGCTCATGGCAACGCTGTGGCTAATAATGATGTGGACTGCTGTCAGTGGGTAAGTGAATGTGCGAATTGACCAGGGAGCTCGGAGGCGAAGCTCATGGGGTGCGCAAGGCTGGGCAGGCCCGGGGATTGCAACTTAATGGCCGCCGCTGAGCCTATCATGGGATGATACGATTGGCGAGAATAATGTGACGAAGACGGAGACGGAGACGGAAGGAGAAGTTGTGACATTGAAGAGCCGGCCTGTCGACCAAAGATAAGAAGAGGGGGGAAAAGAAGAGCGCACCGTGGCACGGATTGAAATGATGGTGGGCAGCCGGCACGAGATGGTGTATAGCTTGAGGGTTGATTCGGGTCAGAGTAAGTAGGGCGGCCTTCTTTCTCGCGTGGGTGGTGGTGATACAAGCAGGCGAAGGACTGACGGCGGTGGAAGCGAGCACCAAGTCTAGAGAAGGTCGGCCACCCAGAAAAGCTGCTTGTAAGATGAGCCACCCGAGACAATGTGCTTCTGATGGGGAGACGATGAAACAACGAGCCGCAGTGTTCCTTGAGCTCGTCTAACAATGGATCTCTAGAGTCTAGAACTGTTCGTGCACGTGCTTTGCAACAAATCTGCAATAAGTCGCAACAAGTCTTGAGCCTCTGCTCAGCCCCTCTTCTGTGGTCGACCTCGGCCTCAGCCTACGCCTCTGCATCTGTCCCTGTCCCTACCCCTGCCACGATCGCGAGTGTGAGCAAGGGTGAGGGCGGGAGTAAGGATGCTGGGGGATAGAGGGGGAGGAAGAGAGAGGAAGAGATGTGATAAGAAGAGGAGACCAGGAGATCAGGAGACGAAAGGACATAGCGGTTCGAGCAGTGAGCAGTGAACACGCGTCAGCTGATACGTCTGGGCTGCGAGGGAACGGATGGATGAATGATGTGTCGGACGATGAGCGTGGGATGATGTTCAAGATTCAAGATTCAAGATTCGAGCTTCGAGATTCGAGATTCGAGATTCGAGCTTCGAGCTTCGGTTCGATGGCACTGCCTGCGAGGCAGCGAGCGGCTGCATGTAATTAAAAGTCGGTGAGCAACGCTGCAAAGCTGCAAAACCACTACTGCTTCTGGTGCATTGCTCTAAAATGTCTTGGAAACAAGGACAGGCGAAGATGCAAGGGAAGTTTAAAAGCGCCGTCAACTGCACCTGCCAAACTTCCTCGTGGGGATCGCGGGTGTCGTGGGGATCGTGGGTGTCATGGATGGCAGCCATGGCAAGGGTGTTCCTGCTTGGTGTGGTTCCTGCTGCTGCTGCTGCTACTGCTGCTACTGCTGCTACTGCTGCTACTGCGGAGGACGGCGTTTCGCCCACGGTCTTGCCTTGATTATCGTAATAGGTACCTACATAGGTACCCCAACGATAGATGCCTACCGTAAGATCATTTCAAAACAGATACCTGCTACCTTAAGGGTACCCTTCTCTTATAATCCACCATGTACTTACATGAACGGGTGCTCGAGCAGGCAGGAGTAGGTACTGCTTGACCTAGCCGCCTCCGTATTCTCAACATCATGACCGGACGTTTCAGTGATGCAACTCCAGAGCCCTTTCCTCTGTTTGTAATCAACAATCTAATCACTACCACATCTTTCCCCCCAACCCTTCCAAGGTTCCTCCAGCTCATTTATAGACGCCACTGCGCATGCGATTCGTCAAGGATACTCGTCCAGGATGACCTTCCACGCACAGCGCCTTTCCAAACCTTGGAACGCCACCGCCTCTCGCCGGGACGAACGTCAGGGGACGACGGGATATAGCCGCTTGCTGCAACCTGCACGGTGACTTGCAGCTTGCCCTACCTACCTAGGTAGATATGTACGAACTACTTACCTACCTAGGGGAGGTACCCAGGTATATATGTATCTATGCACATTACTCCTGGGTGGGCAGCTACCCCCGGACTGTTCTGATGCTGCATGCATCTCCGGGCATCTCCCCTCGAGGCTCAACGTCACAAGACAAGTCGACTCATCCAATCTATGGGGACATGCACAAATGCGCAGGGACCCACAAGGCTTGCTCTGAGACGCGCGCGTACGACGAGGACAAGCCTCGATGAGGGCCACACCATGCACCAGATTTTCTAGAGCCCTTCTAGGGGCGCCCGGACCGAGAACGAACAGTTCTAGAGCTCAGATCAGCAGCAGTCAATTCGACTTGTCACAGAGAAATACATGACTGGCGCGGGGGCCTCCCTATCTCCGAGACAGCTGCAGCTGCGGCTGAAGGAAGCCATTCCGGTTGGGCCATCACCAGAGGCGTCAAGGCGAACAATTTCTTGCGATTATTGACGTCTGATCCCAAATGCTACCCTTTTTAGATGATAATTTCAAGAGTTCACACCGCTTCCACATTACAGGCCGCATGCATGGCTCATGTACGTTGTCAGATGACTCCAAGCCCAGGAGGCTCTCCAAGATGGAGGTCTCTCGCTGGGCCTACTTGAGATTCCCGGTCAACTCTCGGTCTATATATCGACACTTGTATGTACAACTGTACTCAGCCTACCTATAGTATACACTTCGCAATAATATTGTATCTAGGATAACCTCCTTTAGGGTAACCCTCTCTAGTATATCTTCCTTTGTAATAGTCTTTCGAGGCATACCTACTGTTATAATAACCTTATCATTTCGGAGATAGTGAGCGTGAGGAATGTGGTGTTCTGCAGTTTAGATAAAATGGATCAGGCTTATCCTCCTCTCCCAGCAACAGCTAGTATGATCATAAATTTGCGCATTCTATCAATAGTTTCCCTCTCCAGTACCCTACTCTTCCACTTCATGCCTGTTGCGTTCGAGGCATGTGGACTATCCTGCTGATACATGTGTCTAGAATGCGACACTAAGATCGTCTGGCCTTGACTGCCTGCTGAGATTCGTCCATAGCCGGACGCGATACCATCGGTAATCCCTTGTACCTTGCTTGAAGATGGCGATGAACTACCCGTCGAGCTCACGATACCAGCTGTACTGCTTGAGCTGTATTATTCTGGCACTCCATGATGAAGCTTCGATGCCGTGTGACGGGCCCGGAGGACAGAGATGCCAATATCACATTGTTCAGGAGAATCAAATGACTTTTCCGCAAGCTCGGCCCGTCGTAGAAAGGCCTGGCAACGTAGCGCATCCAAGCACCCGAAAATGTCGTGAAGCGTTTCTATTTATCTGGCTGGTGATTGCCCTGATCTATGTACCGTAGGACACCACCCACGCTGGCTTATAAATACACTGGTATCAAACAATCACTCGATCCTCCCAGTCCAGCCCTCTTTCTCCAGCGCCAGATTAACCGCAGCCCGCACATCATCCGTGACGTGGTGAGGCCTCGCAGCCTCGTCGATCCGATCAAGCGGCATCTTGTCCTCGGCCCACACGCCCGTCCGCACTAGGTACGCGTTCCACCCGGCGATAGGCTTGGCCTCCTTGTCCTCGGGTGACCTCGCGTCCACGATCCTGTTCCAGGCGTGCACGCCCCTGATGTCGCTCTCGGGGTTGTCGCCCACCATGTGGACCCTATTGAGGACGCTACTGCCGCTGCTGCTGCTGTCGGGCTCTATCCCATCCTCCCTGTCCTCCTCCAACAGCTGGCGGTAGTACCTCTGCAGGACGTCCCACGTGTGCCGGTACGTCGGCAGCTCGGGCTTCCCGAAGGTGAAGAACTTCATGGGGAGCGCCCGGGCGCCCGAGTTGGTCACCAGCCTGGAGAAGACGCGGCCGACGGCGGCGCGGAAGCTCCCCTGGCCCAGCCGCGACAGGTGGTAGCCCGTGCTCCAGAGGAGGTCCGCGTTGCTGAAGATGAGGGCGGGCTGGCCGTCGTTCTGCCACTGCCTCTTCTCCCCGTTCTTGGCGCTGTACGTGCCCAGGTAGCCCCGGTGCGAGAGCAGCAGGTCCGTGACGAGCTGGACGTCGACGGCCCAGTCGCGCGGGTCGTTGAAGGTCATTATGGCGTCGATCTTGAGGCAGTCCTCGAGCTTGAGGTCCGGGTTGGTCTTGGGGCTGTAGATGGGCTTGGGGAGGGGCAGGATCTCCTGCTTGTCGTAGAACTCGGTCAGCGGGTCGAAGGGGAAGATCTCCGGGTTGGCCTTAAGGATGTCTGCCGGCGTCACCACCGACTCGAAGCCGTAGCCCTTGGCGATGCGCCGCGCCTTGGACGCATCGGAGCCCAGTACGAGGATGGTGCTGTCCCGGGAGAGCCTCGTGTTGCCAATCGATCTGCTGAGGTACTTCTCCAGCTCCGGGTAGCCCAGGTCGACGTCGGGGTTGACGAGCCTCTGGTACGGGGTGTGGCTCTGCACGAAGTTGGAGACGTCGAGCTCCACGCCCAGCTTGGCTGAAAGGTCGGCCACGCGGTCGGCCTCGGACTTGCCTCCGCCGTTTGTCAGGAGGATGAAGGGGATACGGTGCTGTTGGAGGTATTTAAGCGTCTCCGTCGCGCCCGGTATAGGCTCCGACGAGTGCAGGAGGACGCCGTCGATGCTGTAAAATCTTGTCAGTAAATTGTCCTAGTGGGTATGGTGGTACCGCATTGCGAGCTGGGCATCATGATATCCACATGAATGCGGGAGGCCGCAACGAAATAAGCAGCGATAATAAGACTCACTCAAAAGCGAACGCGAACTGAGGCGCCCGATGCCGACCTCCAACAGCCGCCTCCCCGCTGCTGACAGAAGTTGCCGAGCTCGCGACGCTCTCCCCGCTCTCGGACGCCGCACTGCTCCCACCAGAGACACTGCTGCCGGAGCCGTCCGCGCTATACCATCTCACCCCTCCGGCGGCCCAGCTCCGCCTCGCGGCGAGGCCCCGTGAGGAATACTGATAATCGCCCCGCGCCGGTCTCGAGATTGGTAATGAAGACGCGCAGCATCTGTGGACAGCCCCGTCGGCACCTCGCGGGAGTCCGGACCTCAAAAAGGGCAGCGCCCTTGCTGCTTTTGAGGATACGCTCATTGCCCTAATCCCTCCCTGCTGATTGACTGGCGATGAATATAATTTACTGAGCGCTGATTTGCCGTGGTTTCACGTGCCCACTTGCCAGCCTTGAGACACAAACGAGTGAAAATGGGAGAATATGAAATATAATGAAGGATGTTGCACCGAGGTGAGTTGTTTACTGTTTGTCGTTATCGAGATGCCGACGTTGATGGAAGCTGTGTCGTCACCGCCAGGCTATTCACAGTATACTGTACATGTGCTACGGCTCCCAATGGCGGAACGCGGCGGTGCCTAGGTCTGTTCAAATGCCTACGTGTATTATGGTGGGGCGGAGCGGATTGCCGCCCCGGTCATAACTGACTTCGCCTGCCGATCCCGAGCAATCCGGCATGTAGTTTGCCTAGTTATCAGCTCAACACTCGAGGTAAAGAAGGGCTGTCGAGATAGCTATTCTCTCGAGTGCACCACGACAGCTATACCGGCATGGATTCATGGGTGCATCCTGTGCATATGAGATACGGCCGAAGGCTGGGCCCGTTCTCGTTTCCGGATATTAACGCCATGGGCTCTCTGGCTGCACCATGGCCTCGCATTACTACTACCTCACAATTACAACAATGTACAACTCGGCGCTATTTCCCTTTCCCGTTCCAGTCCGATGTCTATTACCGCCCGTCCCCCTTATTCCCGGGCATCGCTCGGCCCCCCGTGAGCTTCCAGGCGTCCCTCCAAGTACGGCTAACGAAGGCGACACTTAGGCATTCGCTCGGTTGCTGTGGAAGAAGGCTTGGAAATCGGCGTGATTTCCTCCTCTCGAGTTCCGACCCGCCCTGTCCATGACCGTGTCAACCACTCATGGCCCTGAGCCGATGCAACCTTAGAAACACTGGCTTCGACACGAATTTGAACGTCATATGTAAAAGCCCTTCAAACATCAATTCCTCATCTTCATCGCCTGTCTGGAAGGGGAGTAACTCCCTTAGACGAGCATGTTTGTATCCACCCGCCCCTTCCTACGGATGCTCTGTGATCGCACATTTCGCACATGAATCTCGTCAAACAAGTAATCCCACACAAGAGCTCCTTCCAGTAGCAGAATCTAGCCTCCCACCGGGCTTCCGAGATCTGCGCTGCCGGAAGAAAGCAACAATAGAATAAAACAGCAAGCAGGCGTGTGGGAGTTGTACAAAATGGTATCAGCCGCAGTCGAATGCAAAAAAGTACACTGGACAACACCGTTCTTCCTCTTGGAAAGGATGAAGGTCTGTCCTATATGCAAGACAAAGAGTTCGTGGTGCCACAAGCAATGCCAATGCTATGCAGAGAAGTCGTCGTGTTGTCTCCAAAGCCCGCACATCCTTGCCGTAGCCAACAATGTCAAGGATCAAATTGGTCGTAAGTGCCGCCGGGTCGTGTCGTCAGGTGCTTATGCTCTTGTCGGGATGATATAAACAACAGTCGGAACGGCAAATGTATTAGGTTGGCTGTAGGGGGACTCGAGGGTGAATAAGCGACCTGATGCGTTAGGTCGTCGCAGATTGCAGTGGTCTCAGGGCCTAGATTCGACTGAGATGGGCCTGACCTGCACTGGTCCTGCTCCGTGTCTCATCCTCCTCGAGCACATCGCTTAGTCGAGTAGGGTGGTGATGGCGCGGTGTACTCTCCCAACCCGGAGCATCGTAGCCGCCACCCGAGTAGTCAGGCTGACCAGAGTACCCTCCGGTCCAGGGGGAGGAAGAAGGGGGGTAGCTAACGGGTGGCTGTGCCGCCGGCGTCTCGTATTCTTCTGCCCCAGAGTCAGAGTCAGAGTCATCATCTCCTGGCGTACCAGGGCGATACGGGACTTTGTCTCCACGAGAGTCAGGGACGTAGTTGCCATGCGCATCGGTAATGTACTCACCTTCGCTATAGCCTCCCTCAGATTCACCTTCACCACTGTACGGCCGCTCCTCTTCATCTGCGCCTTGTGGCTGTTGGTAATAGCCACTGCCTGAGCTCGGCGCTGCTGTTGCAGGCACCTGCGGCGGCTGGGTGTACTGGTATTGCTGTGATGGAACGTCAGGCTGTTGTGGTTGGCGTTGTTCCCGGGTGCTACCTCCCCGGCCAGGGACACCTTGAGTCATCGGCACGACCTGGACTCCCCCAACGATGGTAGGCAAGCCTTGCTGCAGTGAGGCCGTGCGGTCGCGTTCCTCTTGCTCCCGACGTCCCAATTCCTCCCAAGCCCGGCGTGCTTCTTCCTTGGATATGAGAAGTTCCTTCTGCATCTCGGCTATGCGCTTCTGCGTTTTGGAGTTGGCCCGGTCGTTTTCGAGCGCCTCTTGGATCGCATTTGCCTTGGACATGCGTTCCTCTGCCAAGGCCCGTTCAAGCGCCGCCTTCGTTTCCTCATTTCGCTCCAGCTCAGCCCGCGTCTCAAAGAACCAACGTTGGAACTTTCGCTCGGAGCTTGCCCGTAGGCGCTGGAGCTCCACGACAGCGTGGAAGAGGTTCGCCCCCGCCGCAGAGAGATCGCTGACTTGCCGTGATAATTGCGACGAGACGGGGTCCCGGTCAATTTCATCCGCATGTTGTTGCAATTTCCGTATCCAAAAGCTGGTAAGCCCTTCCCAATGAGCCGACAGGGCTTCCCATCGCTCAAATGCGTGCGGAAACGTGTTCCTGGGCTGGCCTTTGGCCGTCGCTGGGTTGTCACCGGGTTGGGTTCCTGTTGTGCCTGGCATCTGTCCTCCAGCACCGCCATTATTTGGTACACCAGAAAATTGAAGAGGCTGCTGTCCTTGTGCTGTGTTGCGCTGCTGATTTGGGCCAGGTTGTTGCATTCTAGGTGCTGGCTGTTGCGCCTGGGGCGGGACAGCCTGTTGTTGCTGTTGCCTGCGCTGCGCACTAGCAGGGTCGAGTGGTCTGCTGGAAGGATTATCAACGCCTGCAGTCATACCGGCACCTGTTGCAGCACCAGCAACGGGAACTCTGCGCTCCGCCATTCTTCTCTGTTGTTCATCCAGTTCTCTTGCGTCAGTCTCGGCATGAAGCCGTTCCAACCGCTCCCGTTCTGCAGCCCGCTCCGCACGCTGGCGCTCTCTCTCCTGGCGCTCCTGCATGATCATCCTCGGGCCCTTGATTCCTGATGGCGACCCAGTCTGTGCTGGTGGGGCCGTGGGCCTCGTTGTTGCGGTTGAGAACCCGTTTGTGACGGCGGGTTGTCCACCGGTGCCACGGAAATCAGCCATCGATGCGTTTTCCTCGATCAGATCCGGGGTGAAAGAATTGGGTTGCCTCAAAGCCTCCTCGAGTGCCCAGAGAATCGCACTGTGGGTATGCTTGGAGATGTGTAGAGCCGGGTGTGCCGAAGCGCGGTCAGACCGAGGTGAGGATGAGGTCCTTGGCGGTATGAAGGACGGGGGGAGAGCAGGTGAAGCAACTTCAAAAGGGACGTTGATCAGATCCTGGTTAAGCTTTCTCACAAGACGACGTCGCTCTTTCCTTTTGTCTGGTTGAGATAGATCTTTGGGATCAGCTGTCGCAAAGAGCCCCGCAGAGCCGATACCTACGGAGACTGCTTCCAAGTGAGTTCGTCTTGGCGGCGACGGAAAGGTTGGCTGATTCTGGGGACTAGGCGTGCGGACAAAACGGGGAGTGCGGCGCAGACCCCGGTGCGACAAAGGTGAAGATGTGCTAGACCTCTGACCGTACTCGGGAGCAGGCGATATCGAAGCTTGTGATCGCCTAAGGGTCCGCTGCTGGCGCTGCTGCGCGGGTTCGGGGGGTTCGTAACGTTCGTAACGGTCGTAAGAAGTGAAGAAATCTATGCCCGTCACGTTTGCGGTCACTTTCCCTCTATCACCGGGTGGCGCTGGGTTGAACAAGGTGAATGATCACCACCCGCAAGTGGTGACAGGAAAATCAGGTGAATTCGAGGGCTGGGTGATCGAATGACGAAAGGTTGCCCTGGAATTCCGATGCGTTACAGCGGTCAGCGAACGGACTAATTCCAAGTTTGATACTATTATTATCGCTGAGGCAGGCTAAGGTAGTGAGAGCATAGATGGGGTCGGGGCAATCTCGCTCAAGCGCTCGCTTAAGCTCTCTCACCACCAACGATGACGGGGTTCCCAAGGTTTGAGATAGTAGCTCAAGCTCAGGGCTGAGCTTAACGATTAGTGGAGAAGCCATCCCAACTCACTGGTAAAGTCAATTGCAGGCGCACGAAATTGTTGCACAGCAAGGCAAGAAGGAGAATGGCAGCGTAAAGATCAATTGGCGTCTAAGCGCTGTTGTGGTTGTTGCTGCAAGGTTGTGGTGCGACCTGTCGCTTTAAATGGGAGGCTGGAGTTGCTGCGGAAAAGTGGTGGCGGGCAACTGCGATTGCGATGTCGAGGGATGGAACGGCAGCACCGTAATAAATGGAAATGCCTTGGCTTTAGATGCTGTAGAACTAGTGAGGGTTGTAGTGATTAGTTGATGTTCATTCATGATCATAAAAAATGTGAATTGTCAAGTGCAAAATTGAAGCCTCACTTTGAAGTTGTACACAAGGGTGGTGCCCAGTTGTCAAGATGGCGTCTTGTTGTTCTTGGTGGTGTTGGCAACGGCGCCCTCTTCCCAGGCTATCGCTGCTTGTCTATGTCAGTGCCGTTGTCCTTGTCACTGACACTGTCACTGTCACTGACGGATGCCCGACTCCACCAGACCGGGCTCGTGGCCTGAACCTGAATCCTGACCGCCCTACAGCTGCGTCTTCCCTCTCCACTCCGGTACCTGATTCCACCGAATGTGCTGGGGACAATGGCCGATGGGGCGGTGAAAAGACTGGAGTCGGGTTCCAGGTCATAATCGCATGTCAAGCATAAGCAATTCAATGGCGCGCCTATTGTCTGCTTTGCTCTTCTGCCGAGTCCAAGGAACTTGGAAAAAAGAAGAAAAAGATGACGCAGGAGAGCAGCTTTAAAGTTCCAGCAGCTCTGGGGCAGCTCCAGTTCCAGACCAGTCACCACCCTGGGAAGCTGGCTATCAGGTCGTCTCCTGTCAATCTCATCGAGAAACCTTCTCGAAGTCAAAGCGAAAGCTACCCCGAGATGCGCACGAGCCCCACGGGGATCCTGACCTTTGATTTGAGCAGAGGGACGTTTTTCGGTGATCCGTATTCGTGATCCGGTGGGGTGGTGGTGGTTGTCACGTCCACGGTCCTCTACATACAGTACATAGAGGTTGGCTACACCCCGTTCGTGATCTGCAC
Source organism: Cytospora leucostoma (assembly GCA_003795295.1). Lineage (NCBI taxonomy): Eukaryota > Fungi > Ascomycota > Sordariomycetes > Diaporthales > Cytosporaceae > Cytospora > Cytospora leucostoma. The sequence continues at coordinate 294,440 of LKEB01000005.1, read as the reverse complement.
TCGCGATGTTGGAGTATAAATTAGATGAAGACGGGACAGACAAGAGAACAATACCGTATGTGTTGCGAATGAAAAGCGAAGAGCGAACGGTACTCATCAAAGATCTGGTTGAGACCGGAGATTGTGCGGGGAGCAACAGCAGCAGCAGCAGCAGGCACACAGGACACAGGACACAGGACACAGGACGCGGGAAAAGGAAGGGGTTGTCAGACCTTGGTCCTCAAACCTCAGACCTCATGTTCCATGCATGTCTCTTAGCTCTCCGTCTTTGCAGGAAAGAGACAACCTTGGAACCTCAAGCTGTCCGTTCAATTGCTGACTGCTTTCAATATTCTCCCATCGGGCCTTCCCTCGTCTGCCCCCTTCCTATCAACAGCCCTTCCTAGTATGGTCTCAGCAGCCACCATCAGCATAACCAGCTCCTTCCACAATACCATCCCACGTCCTTGGTGCCCAGGTGCTTCCGGCTAGCAAGTCTCAACGTCCTAATGGATACCTAGGTACCTCGATACATACATATTATACTCACATACAGGGTACATGCCTACTGGATAGGCACATACATACCCGAGTACAGTACCTAGGTACCTGGGTATCCTCAGCTCGTCTCAATGTCTTTGCATTCTTCCATGTTGGATTGGCTCAGAATTATTGAAATTTGCCGCTGCTTCGCTGGTGACACGAGCACGGTAGATAGATGAAGCTGCAAGACATTTCGATTTGTTTCATGACTTGTCATCGCATCACGCAGGCCTCCCTCGCCAAACGCCCTCGACATTCGAGATGAGCTTTGCCGTTTAGTCTTCAACATCCACGCTGGGACAGATCCCGTGCCAGTGCCCGTGCCCGGCCGTCCCACCAGTTTGGGTACACAATTGTCCAACCTCCGCCCGACTGCCTGACTTGAGCGACTGACTGACTGTTGGGGTCGCACAAACATGAATCGGCTCGGGCTCGCCGTCGGATTCCTCGAAGATCCCAAACCCGTCACTCCACACGATAGACTCCGTACTGCCAAAACGACAACCTTGGAAGTCGATCTGGCAGCAAGAAAACGTCATGTCACGTCGCCTTAGATCTTGATGCCATACTCTTATCTTGTGCCAGCGAAGAGCCACATAAGCGGTGACTACGCCTTACGGGCTGGTCAATTCTGGTGGTGGCCTTACCATCCTACCTGGCCTACCATGCCATGCGCCCAAACTGAAACAAGAAGCTGCGACACTGCCGAGGGCTGCCTCTGATATGTATGCATGCGTTGGCAATACATACATGGGATGCTAGAGTGACGACACACATATACACACAAAATGCTGCCGGGTCCTGCAAGTCACCCTCTCTCTGGGCACAGGACGATGCCAGACCGGTACAGCCCTTGCTGCCATGGAAGGATCTAATTACCACCCGATATGCAAGACAGGCCTCGAGATGGTGTAGACGACTTGTCAACGTGTGTGGCTTGACTTTTTCTCGTCAGCAAAGCAGCCTGCTGGGGCCTCGGCATGTGCGGCGTATGCAAGGTTCTCGAGTTGACCTGCCTCGTACGGCCGATCGCCGACACCGCATACGTTGTTTTTTCGCAAACGTTCCGCCCCCC
>LKEB01000005.1:250038-284511 GCA_003795295.1 Cytospora leucostoma | reverse complement strand
ATCTCATTAGTTAGTTTATTTACAGTAGAGCTCGAATCTGGTTAGTAAAGAAGAAACTTTATAATGATTGGTTGCAGCTTATCTGATCCCAAGCTTAGTCAACCTTCAGCTCGGGCGGTCATCTGTCTTGGCGACCCCCGCCTCATCGATGATGCTTGCTGACTGCCCGCTCCGGTGACCATCTCTCCATTCCTCCCCGAAGCCACATGACCATGACGACGAAGAGGGTCCCCATGCTGGCCGAGACGGAGAGGGGCGGATGATCGGTTGAGCATGGGCCCGGTACTTACTGGCCTTGTCGTCGCAGCTGAAGTGGAAACGGCGGCGGCAAAGTGGCGGCGGCCATGGTAACAGGGTTAGCGATGGCAGGCCGTGAGCAGGTGGCAGAGAACCTGAGGAAGACATAGTACTAACGACTACCCGTGCACGTGCCGTGCAACCGTGGCTACCCCGCAATGCGCTTAATATTGGGGTGGGGCACATGGGTAAAAATAAGTCAGGGGCAGAGAGAAATAGGGGTCCTGCTCACCAGGGCTGCCCCGGTCTCGAGGGATCATAGCTCCTCAGACCTGAATCAAGTGTTGTAGGAGGTTTGTGTTTGTGGGAGGTTTCGGAGATATAAAGATACACAAGACAAACACAGAAGAAAAACCAACAGACCTATAGCGTATAGAATATCAACGTCGGAAGGCCCCTGGCTTGCCGATCTTTGAAACCTGAAACCTGAAACTTGATTGATATGGGCCGAAATCGTGTGTGCGAGATGCTTACAAGAGCGAGGAAGGCCCAAAATGGAGGGTACAATGTGCATACCCAGACACCAGATGTGGAGACTGGGGTAGTATTGAAGTAGTAGAGGCTGCATGAAGATGGGGGACTAAATAGCAAAAGGGGTCAAGGTCCTGGCGGTCATAATCTCCCCTGACCGAAGAGGTTTCCCAGCCCGCCAGATTCGCGAAGATCAGCAAGCCTATAACTGCGAGGATCAGCGATGATGGAATTATCCATGTGCAGGCAGACTAGCAGAAGAACCTAAGAACCTGGGAAAGCGGCAGCGCTGATGAAGGGTGTTCCTGGTATTTATCTCTTTTACCAGCATACAGGAGAACCGACCCGGCTCGGTCGGTAATTAAATGCCGGTAGGTAGTCCGCGTGGACTGAGAGGGAAGGGGAGGGGGGGCTGTATGCAATCACCAATCGAAGTGGACATCGAAGGGGCTTGCATGTGAGGATCCACAGGCTGCTTGATCATTAGAGAAGGTATTGATATGAACGTGCAACAATATACTGAAGATGTCGCGCCTTTCTTGTGCACTGTTGAGGCACAAAGTCACAAAGCAATGGAAGGAACACGGGAGCAGCTAGACCTGCCTATGAGAGGGATTGAAATGACCATTGGGAAGTGAAGGGAAGGGAAGGAGATAGTTTCCATTGTGGTAGCAACAAGGTTGGACAGCTGAGAAAGACAAGCCCAGCGTTTTGAACGTCACGAATGCGTTGAAAACCTCTCTTCCTATTCCAAATCCTGATCCCTTCCGCGGTTCCGGATCCAGCATTATTCAGAGATCATCCATTCAAATCCCCTCCTGCTCTTATAGCCACATCACATACATCACGCGTCAAATCACCGCCACCCACACACCCTACCTACAGCTTGACTTCCTTGACATACCACACAAAGACGCGCCCATACACAGAAAGGAGCAAGAGCTCTGCATTCATTTTTCTGGCTATCGGCGAATTACCGTACCATCTTAAATCCCCCCCAGCTATTCGTTTTCGGCCGACAGCGAGGAGCATCCCAAGGTCTGACACACCAGCGACATCTGGACCTAAGGATTATTAGTGGTGGGTCGAGCAATCAAATTGACAGCGCCCCCCCAACAACGCCAACGTCATTTCCACTTGTCCACCAGTCCACCTGCGTCCACCAGCGTCCACCTGCAGCAATTCCCACACCAAATTCTTCCGACCCGGCCCTGCGAGCCTCGGAGCTTCGGGAGCACTGCAGTACTTAGATCACCGGACAAAACCTGTCTGCTGCCCCCCAGCTGAGCGCAATTCACCGGTTCATCCTTACGGACCTCTTGTCAATTTGTTTCCTCACCCTCTCCTTCCAGAGAGAGACACCTTGACCATCGTATCCAAGCCTCGTCTAGTTGACCCAACCCACCTTGCCATCACTTGTACCTGTACTTGTACCTGCACCTGCGAGAACTCCAAGCGACCCTGCCCTGGCATCACATCGCACTACAATCTAGAAGGAGAAAAGCCTCAAAAGGAGCGACAACGCGACGAAGAAGGCAGCAGTCATATTTGTTTGCTTCCGAACGCCACCGTCTTCGAGCGCATTCCATCCGGCTTGTTAACCACCACGCCGACTACACTGACGACGCCGTACCGCTGAACCGAGTCCGATTGTATACGAGTCTCCAGTCCCAAGTTCGCATCCGGAGAAGCGTCCGTTTTCATCGCGTCTTTGACTGCCATCGCCTGTGGAAGTGGTGGTATGCCGCTAGTGTAGCCAAGCAAGAAGAAGAGCCAAGGGATTCAGCGAGTCCAAGACATCTTCCGAGACAAGAGAGAGTGGGAAATAACAGAAAAGGGAACGGAACTGCCCTGTGTTGGAATTATCCGCCGTGCAGATTGATTCGCATCTCGAGACTTTGGGTTGTTTGAAGGCTTTTTTGTGCATTCGGACCACCCCTGGACGCGACTCACCCAGATTGCTGGAGAACAAACGTGCATCAATCATATCATTGATTGATCAATCAACCGACTAAATCCACTTCGCCCCTATCTGCCCGACAAGATGGCTGCTACCCAACCAGACTACTTTCGAGGTGAGCAACAGATGCCCTGCACAATACAAGCCATCTACCCACACATGATCCAACTCCTGGGCAAAAGAAATAGCCAAACAAGGCAATACCCCGGCACTTCTTGTTACACCACTCCAAGATGCCCAATATCCTGCCTCCCCCTCCCCCTTTTGGGACTGATATGAATGGAGTTGGCTGTGTGGGCATTGGCTGTAAGCTTTGGGCTTGCAATCTACGGGCGGCAATCTACTGCACTGCAGGGTGGAAGGAGCTCCCCCGCCCCAGTCTGTGCTGGCGGTCCACCTGAACCACTGAACCCACTGTGTCATGCAAGGAGATTGCTGTTTCATCTTCCCTATCACCATCGTCATTTGCCTGCTATTGTGCCGTACCCCCGATTTCATCGAAGACCATATGCGCTGACGACTATCTCTTGTTGGGTTCATAGATCAACCATCTCCCGGCTTGAGCCTGTCCTCGAATAACCCTTTTCGAAACCGTGCTGCGTCGCCCTTGCCCAAACCTCCTTCATCACCCTTCGACGACGACTTCAACCCACAGCCTCAGCCTCCGCCGTCGCGACATCAATCGAACAACCCATTTCTTGATACTACACAATTATCCTATGCATCAGAGAAATTAATCCCAGACCTCGATTCACCAACAGATACGATGGCTGAGAAGAACAACGCTACCCGCTCTGCCACTGAGGACCTCTTTGTAAGTGGTGTCCCTAGCCCCACCTTCCCTGTTCTAAGTGACGCGACCGCGTTGCCCACAGCACAACCACCGGCGCCGTCTTTTGTTCGCCCAGTGATCAGCAGCAAGCCCAGTTCCACTCAGTTCTCTATCTGCTAACACAGCTTGGCTTCTCGCAGGCTGGCCTCACAATTGGAGATACAGACAAGAAGAGCGCCGCACCTCCCCGCCCTCCCCCAATGAGTCGCCCAGGCGGCGAGAACCAGCCCCCAACTGGCCGACGCGGCCCTCCCCCTCCACACCGTCCCAGCCGATCACAGGAAGAGGCACTGCGAGCCCGTCGACAGCGCCCTAACGGCGATGGACCCAGTTCTCCTCCACGACGCACTGCCGCGCCTCGACCGCGACGGAACTCTGACTCCTCGATTGCTGAGAGGCCTCTGACTGACGAGGAGAAGAAGGAGCGTGAGCGAAGGCGTCGAGACCGAGAAGACCGCAAAGGTCTCGAGCGCCGTGCTACCAAGAGCAAGCCAAGGATCCACAGAGACATGGATCTGATTGACAAGCTGGATGCAACTAGCATCTATGGTACCGGCAGTAAGTTGTCCTTAGGTCTGATCTATCTAAGCCAATACTAATCAGGGGTGGTCATTCCAGTCTTCCACCATGCTGGCCCTTACGATGCTGTCATCCAATCTCGCAACACAGCCAGCAAGCGTCCCAATCCAATGGAGGCGTTCGCCAAGGACTCTGCCAACATGTCGATGGGCGGCTCTGGCCCACTCAACTCCCGAGTTGACCACGCTACATTCATGGGTGTTGCGACCGAGGAGGCCTTCACCGACTACCATACTAGCGGCCTCTCCGATGCGCCACCTAGGCCCAAGGATACGGCACTCTTCGACCCTCACCGGCGTGCATCCGTTATTCACGGTGACCCCACTGAGGGACTCGGAGCCACGACCTTCCTTGAGGGTACTCCGGCTGCCAGGGCCGCTGTGCAGAAGGCCGAGCAGGAATCTGCCATGCTGGGTGTTGATCAAGGGCTTCAGCGAAAGAAGTCATTGGCCCAGCGCATTCGAGGCATCAACAGGCCTCCCAGAAATGATTTCAGACCTTCTGGTCGCTTGACCAACCCTGAGGGTGCCTACCGCGACCACGCGACGTCCTCCAGCATGTCGAGCTCTCGCAACGAGGCGAACCCCTTCTTTGCTGAGTACGAACCGAGCAAGGATGGCGAGGAGAAGATTACGGTGCGTGAGACCAGCCGAAGTGGACAGACCACGCCCCCTCTACCCGGCGGTCTCGAGCGACGTTCCACTACCGATGCGCTGAGTGAGCTCGAGGTCAAAAAGAGTGGCGGCGGTCTCCTCGGCCGCATGAAGAGTCTGAAGGGGGGCCCCCGACGACCTTCCGACAAGTATACCGGTGATGGATTCTAGTTGAACTATTCTCAAAAGAGGATCACGAACCTCCATCATCTGGCACTATGAACTCTGGGTGGTTTGAGGAGGCTCAGTAATGGATACCAAGGTGTTTACGGGCCTACACCACCTCAGACGGAATATCAACGCACTGGACGACACGACATCCTATGAAGCGAAACACGGCTCAACATGCCGTCTTCAGGAAGCAGACATGGAAGCCTCATTGCGACTTTGGAAACGTGTTGATGGTGACGGACTGTTATAATTCTTGTGCAATTTTTTTCTTACGACTATCGGTTGGAATAGGCGTTTACGGAACCCGATCAATCACCACCTGCCTTTGACTTTCGGAAACTACGAACATGGACAATGCGTGGCAAAGAAGCGGGCGAGGCGGCCGTCTTGGTCCGCCTTGTGAACTGATGCTCTTATTCTTTTCATCCCTTTCTTATTCTCGTTCTGCAATGCACGAAAGGACGAAAAACTACAGACTATCACTGCAGAAATATCGAAATGCCATGGATCAGGCTAGGCAGGTGAAGCATGTGGCAGATGGCAAGGCGTTGGTAGTTTTAGCGTGTCAAAACAGAGCCTTTCAGTCGGCGGATGAGCGGGCAGGAACGGCCAAGTAAGGCGTGTGAAATACTCACTTTTGCGATTCGCTATGGCCGAATAGACAGAAGTCGGCCATCTCCTAGGCAGATTGAACAGAATGCATTTCTTAGACCTTGCAAGGTTATCTGTATGGATGGTGATGGTGCTGATGATGTTCTAATGATCTCCGTTCCCAACCCCACCCCGTTCATGTCCTTGATGACACTAGACCCGCCCATTAATTATAGAAAATGGTCCCCATAAAACCGACCAACATTCACATGCTCGAATCTCTATCTCGTGAAACTCGTGGATCTTGTCTCAGTCCAACTTGTGCGATTACGAGCTATGAACGACTGTCTGAGACTACCCAATGGATGATGAACTGCTGAGTCGAGCCATCAATATCTGACATCAGAATCACCGTGTGGAGATCGCGTACAATCACGCGTACGGCGTGAGAATGCACATCCTGAGCAAATCTGGACACCCGCGAGACGCCTTGCCCTTCTCATCTTCATAAGACAGAGCCTATCAAACTGGATTAGGAACAGAGAAAGCGAGAAACAAAACGGCGTTCAGCTTGATTTAATTAGGTGCGTACTTGTTCGTTCGTTCGACTGGCTGTCTGGCCTGGCAACGGCAAAAGCAGCAGCAGCAGCAGCAATGGACGAGGTTGCAGCTCCACTACCGTCACAGGCCAGCTCGCACTTCCCGTTGGAGCCCGTCTCCGGCGCTACCCTGTTCGACCAGGAGAAAAGGCGCAAGGATGGGCTCAAGAAGCGCGGAAACTGTCTCACCGGGTGCCGTGAGCTGGACCACGAGGTCTTGCTGGGCGGGTTCGAGAGGGGTTGTGTCGTCGGGCTCAGTGCCGAGGAGGAGGAAATGGGCTTGGTGGTGAGTTGCGCTCGGGCTCGTGGATTTACCGGGAAGTCTACTTCGATGCTGACGTGGCTGGCAGATTGGTCTCCAGACCATCGCAGACCTCTTCGTGGCAAGTCTTGGTAGCTCTGGAAATAGGCCGGGACCGAGGGCGATGATCATCACCACGCTGCCTATGGGCGCTTTGCTTCCCATGCTGCGCGATGTGTTCAGGGCGCAGCTGGCAATACGCGGCAAGCTAGATGCTGACTTTGTGATTCTGCTGAAGCGGTTCCTGGAGAGGATCTCGATATCACGCGTCTTCGATGTGTCTGGGCTGTGGGAGGCTCTCGGGGAGCTGGACAGTCTGGCTAGCCACGACGGGTCGGGTCCGGAATCACCGAGCAGTCGACACGAGATGGACGTCAGGGGCGACGAAGCTGATGTGGAATATGCTCATTCTTCAGCAAAGAACGCACCGCAGATCATTGAGCCACAATCAAGTCCGCTCTCTGATCCCCCGAGCAGTCTGCCGGACGAGTTTGAGTTTGTTACAGCGCTCCCTAAAAAGACACCACCTGGCCAGAGGACAGAAATCGCAGACAGCGAGGATGAAGAAGGCTTCTCGTCTCCAGTAAGTCCTAGCAGAGAATCACCCAAACCCTCTCTAGGATTTGCAGGAGCTTTTGCAGAGGAGATTGTTGCCGGCAGAAAACCCAGCGAACAGGACAACACCTCGTTGAAACGAGATGAAAAGCCCAACGAGCAAGAAGACCCCAAACATCCAGACATTGTACTTGTCACCCATATATCGACCCTGATGTCCTCTCTCTTCCGCCAACGGGAGAAGGACACAGCCCACAAGATGCTACAGCTGCTGTCATCGCACCTACGTTACCTGACACGCTCGCCTGACCACGGCGGGCCACTGGTCATGATTCTCAACTCAACCACATCCCCGTCAGACATTACGGTCAATAGTGAATCCACAACTACTGGCACCACCACCGACAGGCCCCAAGACCCCGAACGTCCGCCTCGACCAACAGAGCTAGGCAGTGCGACCAAGACCAGCAAGCCGCTGGACCCTACACTCCGCTCGATCTTCAACCCACCGCCGCTCCCTGTCTCCGGCCTCAACTACAGTTACGACACGCCGCTCTCGAGGCGAAATAAGCCCTCTTTCGGACTGGTCTTCACCCAGCTCCTGGATCTCCACCTCCTCTGCACCAGTGTTCCTAAATCAAGAGCGGACGCCGAAGCACTCTTTGCGCCGCCGAGTGAGGTGGCGCGCAGTAAGGGCGCGATCGAGTACGGCTGGGTCGTGGAGGTCCTGCTTGACGAGATCGGGGTGTGGGAGGAAGATCGGGTCAGAGAGGGCAAGCCGAGGAGGTCGAGGGAGCAGAGATGGGGCGCTGTGGATGTGAGGCGCGACGAAGGTGGTGTAAGGGTAGCTGATGCCTTTGAGAGGAGGGAGAAGGTTGTCACTGAGATCAGGCTTGCGGGTGGATTCGGTGGGCGGAGAGTGTGAGTGAGTGCACCTGTGCGTGACTGTTGTATCTCAGTGGCAACGTGGGTGGTTCGAGTCGGATAGACTACGGCGCCGTGGCAACCATCTTGAGAATTGCATCAGCAACCTCTACAGGGTTTGTGGCGTTCAGATAGTGTCCGCCATCGGGTATGAAGGTGAGCTCCGCCTTCGGCGCGGACGTGAACAGCTTGATTTGCTCGGTAGGTATCGTCGTGCCGTATGGGACATCCTTGGTTCCCTGCGGTGATGGAAGATATATCAGTCATCAACGGTCCTGCTTCTCCACCACCAAATCACACAAACTTCGCACGAAGAGAGAGCGGGTGAGAGGGAGAGGAACATACCTGAAGCCAGTGAACAGGACACCTGATGTCCCTCAGCCTCTGGAGCAGACCATCCCTCGTCAATAGGTTCAACAGAGCTACCTTGGCCTTCTTCCGGCCCTCGTCGCCCCTGTACACCTCCTGGAGCGTCTTGGTCCAGAAGGCCACCTTCTCCGGCGTCCCATGCTCGCCGAAGCCGAAGCCGCCCACCATTTCGCACCATAACTCGTCTATGACAAAGTCCGGCGCCGGATCAGACCACCTCTCGAAGAAGGGCGTCAGGATAGCCGCCGGGTCCCAGCAGCCCTTCGATCTCGAGTCCTCGGACTCGTAGTCCATGGACGTGCCGAGAAGTATGAGACCTTGTATCTGCGGAGAAACACCCCCGTCAGTAACCAGCCGGATAACAACCCCCGTCATCCCATCATCGATCGACGAAGACGCACCTTCTCAGGAGCCAGGAGCGCCATCCGCGCAACCACCCACCCGCCCTGGCTGGTCCCCAGCGCGTAGGCCCTCGGCACGCCCAGCGCCTCCATGACCTGCAGGGCCACGACCGCCGAGTCCCAGTACGTGAAGTGCTCGGTGGCGGCGGGCAGGCCGGTGGCGCCGTGGCCCAGGGGCTCGACGGCGAGGAGGTTGACGGCGGAGGCGAGCTTCTCGTCCTCGAACTGGTCCCTGTAGAGGGCGGCCGTCATGCACATGGCGTTGATGAGCACGCACGTCGGCTTGGCGGGGTCGATCTCGCCGCCGGTGCTGCCGGAGATGGCGTAGCCTGCTGTTATGCCGCCTAGGTGGGGGACGTGGACGGTCTGGGTTGCTGCCATCTTCTTCTTTGCTTTCTGGTGGTGGGGAGGGGTAGGTTACGAGTTTGCCCTGGTGTATATGTGATAAGTTATAATTGCGTTCAGGTGAAGCTGTCGAGTCGAGGGGTCTAGCGACAATGCCTTATATATGGGGTGGGATCTTCCTGTCGCCGCTATGCGCAGACAGCGTGGCTTGTTGACTCCCTAATGCATACCCCATGCTTTCTGTGGTCATGTACTGGCTGTTTTACATACATATAGTACAGATGGAAAGAGAGATATAGGCCAGGACGCTAGCAACTTAGAGCTCTCAGGGATTATGATCCTTCGTATGGACCCTTGTTATGGGCCATAGGATCTAGCAATAACGATTTGTTCCAACATCTGAATAACTGGGTCGGCACAAAATTATCGGCTTCGATTCGAGAGTAGATTCGACCAGGACCTCAAGGGTTGTAGAGCTTGATTTCTGGGACATGGTATGCTTTTATCACAGCTCTCCGGTGACGGAGTCACTGCGCCCCTCCGCCTTTTCCATTCCCAAGGCCGGAGCGCGGATATAACCAAACGGTTGATAGATATGTACATGTAGTGAGGGTGGTGTTGTCGCCAGGGTGTTTAACTCTAAAGGAAGCGAGCTCGCTTACCTAGATACGGTGTGATTGATCACTTAACCAACGTTGGATTGCAGAACAGGGGTCCAGTCTTAGGGTGTAACAATCGTCGCGCTTTTCTCGAGGAGCATTCCCAGAGACAGGCAGACAATCAGACAGACAAGTGAAGCCAGGTGATCCCCGGGATCGCCATGCCTCTAGCCGTGTACGTCCTTTTGGGCCGCAAGTAAAACACAGCCCCTGGTAGAATTACCCACATCGGGCTGGTCAATCACGAGTGGGATCTGGGGGAGACCAAGCGTGTTATTCCTGCACATTTCACACAAGTCAATGGAGTCTCTTGATCTAGGATCGTGGTTCTCCACTCGCAGCAGAGTGAAACTAGGAACTTCTCGCAAGGGCATAATATCGGCTTATCGCCGGACAGTGTATGAAGCTCACCTCTCTTCATCTTTGAGTCGGCATATGGGGGACCCACCACCAGCTCCCGTATTCTGCGGCCCTCGTCATAGAGTTCCGAGCTCTTGGGTCCCGGTAGGTATCACAGAAACCTCCGGAACAGTCAACGGGATTATTCTACCTCATGCTGGTAAGAGACCTCGATTATTACTTGTGGATTCTCTTGATTCTTTGCTGGTTGTCGAGGCTCTCAGATCCTATAGCAGACCTTTTGCTACCCGGTAACAGAAGTTGATCGTCGCCCTTGTGCCAATGTAAATTTATCGTCGTACACTTGCCAATCGCCTTTGCTATAATATGTGTCAGCTGAACCACTGCCACTTCAATGACTATTCTTTGCGCTGAGTAGTGAGTGGGGTTGGGACTATCAACTCCCAAGTATTTTCTGATATTCAGGCGGTAGAAACCCGCGATGAAGCAGTGATAGTCGTGCTTGTGCTAATGGATATCCATTGTAGTATTTATGCCAATTGGTTTTGCCATAAGTTGCCAATTAGCCTGCTTTACTGCCACTTGAACGATAATCTCCTCCGCTAATAGTGAGGACTCCCAACAGCCAACGATTATCTTCCATCGATCCGGTAGAAGCAGTGACGAAGAAGTGATCGTCGTACAAGTTGTCATCGTGAGAGATCTCATTGATTGTACTGTGTGGTTCTTGTGTATTAGGCTCGATCTCTGTGGGGCCTAGGGTCGCCGGGCCAGAGAAAGTATACAGATTGTCTCCACGAGGGGCAGAAGCGAGTATCATTAACCCAGATAAGGTTGAATGATAGAAATCTCCTGAACTTCCAATCTTCGCAATATATTCGGCGCTTAAGGCTTTAAATAGCTGAAGTGTGTGTGTTGAGTGAGATAACGTGATCGACGGAACTCAAGTGCTACCTAGGTAGATCTGGAAGATATCAAGGGCTTTGGCGATGACTACCGCCCAAGCACTAGCATCTCTCCCTACACTTAGGTGTGGCGAAGCCCTCTTCATATCTTGCTTCTAGGCCGTGCCAGAACGATTCATAACATGATTAGAAGCATATATAGACGGGGACCTCTGGAAGACGGATCATACAGAGATCTGTGCAGGTCATGATACCTTCAAGATGATTGAATTCGAAGAAACGCCGCGAGCGTTGGGGTATATATAATAAATGCAACGCGCAAACCAATGAACCCGTATTGTATGCATGAGGCTTGAGCCAGGAGAGTTGCGGTGCCTATATGGGCGAGTCCATGGACTCCTCCCGCTGTAACCCTCCGTCCCTCGACTGATCCCGCGAATGATGAGCACTCGATTGATGAGCACTCGAAGACTCGCCCTCGCCCTCGACTACCACAGTCGTGACAATATCAAGATGTATCCCCTGTTCATGATCCAGCATTTGTTGGGGAAGCGAGGCCTGGCTGCTGTTCCTATTTTCACCTAGTCTCCACCACCCCTGATCCTTCTTCTTCGAATGCCACGATGCCCGTTTCCAATTCTCGTTGCCGCCCTGGACCAGCACGATGTTACCGAGCGTGCGGCCTTCAGGTGTCCTTAGGAACGTGAAGTGATCCAGCCCAGAATTGTGGATGTCGTCCTTGTTGCTAAATAGGATGATGCTTGACCACAGGGCGGAGTCCAGCAGGCCCGTGGCGGCGAGCAAGGCACCCGCCACTCCCATGAATATCGGGGTGCGCTCGAGGGCCGGTATGAGGGATCCTAGCAGAACTGGCGTTCCGGTAATCATGTAGATACACGGGTAGACCAAGAAAGCGGGATGGTGACCTGAAGGACGCAGCGGGGTGCTCTCGGCGGCATCCATGGCTCGAGTGGATGAAGCCATCGACGTGTGTCGGTTAGGCATGAAGCGTGAAGATCGATCTTCGCGCCAAAGGCGGTAGAATATTATGGTGTATATGAAGAATGTACCGCTCATGGTCGTGAAGCCCCAGCAATAGACCGTCCACCGCCAGAGCTTGTGTGGCTCGCTGATCCAGCACCTGTTACGTGGTGTCAGTAGTGAAGACAGAGGTCGTTGTGGAATCACGACGCCGTTGGAAAATGGAGGAAGAGCACTTACCAGAGAGTCTCTCTCCTAAAGTAGTCGTCAGCCGGTACAAAGAACAGCGGAACGCTAGAAAGGAAGATAGAGAAGATCCAGACGAAGGCACAAGCCATAAGGACGACCCATATGGACGGTTTGTATCCCCGAATGATGCCGGCGTAGCTGAACAAGGAGATGGCAAAGAGGAACCCGGTGGTTACAAGGCTTCCGAAAGAAACATTCCAACCTTGTTTGTGACAGGTCGATGATGGTACCTGGATCCCATCCCGGGTAAGCCAAACCGCATTATTGACGTATGCGGCAGCGAGCCAGATATCACTCAATAGGAGGTTGTATATCAGGAGCAACAACGGATTCGGTGGCTTTTGGCGACGTGTCGATATGGTCTGGAATGTGTCCGACCTGACGAGAGGCCCCTTGGGTGGTAATGGTTCAGTAGCGGTGCTGGTGGTGGCACCTCCCCCGGCTTTCTGCCTAGTCTGATAGTACTGGCTTTCGGACAGTCCTAGGCTCAGGTCGACATTCTCCGTGGTGGTGGTGTTGGCAACCTGGTCAGGTTTGCTTCTTTGGGATCGGTAATCCCTGACTTTCCAGAGGACGAGCTTGTAGGTTATGTGAAGGAAAAGCAGGCCGCTTGTGACGAGAGATATCACCCCAATGACGAGAAGCACGGTCATGCACCGCCGATAGACAGGCGATAGCGGCGACATCGAGCCGCTCATCTCATACGCGGCGGCGCTCATTATGTCGAAGGCGTCGCTCGCTCTTCTTGCATGGAGATTCAGAAAACGAAGACAGCTTCCCGAGGAACCAGCACCAGGAGCGTAACGCCCACTATTTGGTGTACATGGCAAACCTTATCCTCTGCCCTGGCAGGGATCGGGTAAAGCACATTTGGTGCTTGATTTGCCTGTTCCCGGTTTTTGGGATGTTTGAGGGGTGGCGGCAAGTGGAATCTCAATAAAAAGGGGTCAAAACGAGTATCATCCACATTGGATCCTAGTTCTTAACTGAAGAAGGCTCGTGCCTAGGTGGCTATAGCACGGGTCCGCTGCAGAAGTCCGCGATGAAAAGACTTGTCCTTTTGGTTCTCCGGTATTTAGTTGCATGTCGCTGGGGCCCTCCGTGAAGCGAACCAGTTTAAGAGGCCATACCAGACCTCCTCCGGGGCACTTCCCAAAAGCTTGAGGGATGAGCCCTGCACGCCTACCTAGGTAGTGTAGAGCCGAGACCAGGAGGTGTGCCCACTAGTTCAGGGGAAGACGTTGAACATCAATGGGCCTCCACAAGCCGACGGGCACACCCGCTCATCAACGCTTGGTTGAGCTGATCCATGGATGGTTCGACCATGCAACCCGTAGATCAACGTCGTCCACATCAAACACCGGCAACAGACAGCCTGGTTTTGATCTCCGAAGAACCAGGAAAAGTGTCGAGGTCCCGAGGACTTGCGACGCCTCTAATAGGACGTGATCAACCCTTGAAGCTTTGGGTGATTTCCATAGAGGGATTCCGTATTGCCGATCACCCCGACAAAATGTGATGCGTGACAGACTTTGCAAGTAGGCTAGATTCTGGTATAATTCATGATTGCGAAGTCTGACAGATGATCAGTAGGGAAAAGGCTGTGCCATGGCACGGCGCCTCCACCTACCAGCTGATTAGCAGGCTCGATACCGGCCTCCCTCAGTGCCCCAAGAAGATCTGAAACCCATCGAGGTCCCAGTACTGTGGAAGCGGAGCTCGTGGATGGTGTGGTGCGGAAAATGGATGGAGTCAAAAAGTGCATCAAGTAAAAACAGAACGGGGCCGGGGGATGCTTCCCGTGGTTTCGGTGTTTTCGGTGTTACGGTGGGACCTATACTGACTCGTGTGGAGGGAACACCCTCCCCCACCTAGCCTTCCTTCAAAGCCAAAAATGTTAGGCCCAGGTCGAGGGAAACCACGGGTGGCTGGAAGGTCTTCCAGTCACGATACAGGAGCTACCCAAAGATTCGCATCGGTACCTGGAAGAAAGATAAACAACTAGACCAGCAGGAAGTGGGAGAGAACTCAAAATTGCTGCCACATGCGTATAGCCCATCCTTGTCTTTTTGGAGCTGAGGCTGCATCGTCACATGCACAGACTCCCCGAGGATCCTAAGGAAAGAGCGTGTGGAAGATGTTGGACTCAGCCCTTGTCACTGGAAGCCCATTGACGTGGCAGTATGTAAGGCTCGTGTAAGCCCTCCTTTGATGGATCCTGAGTCCTCAGTCCTGTCCGCGACACCTTCATCAGCAAGACGTCGCCGGCCAAGAAAACTGTCACGATACCGAGCGTGGAATCTTGAATAGAGCATCATTGGAACTGGGTGTGGGAAGCTCCCTTATATACACAAAAGGAGCACGAAAGGAGCTTAGTGACAGTGGGTTCGAAACCCTGATAGGCCAGATACGTGACAAAACGACCCAGATCATGTGCGAACCCGGTCCTAGCAAGATGGTGATATCAAGAACAGGACCGGGGCTTGTAGTTGATGAAGGTCTTATTACAAGGGTTGACATTTAATATATTTGGAAGCTACTTCAAGCTTGAGGGAGGTAGCGGCCAGTCGTACAAAGCATTTGATTGTCGTAGGAGAATAACTATGATGTTTCTCTGTGAGCTTAGCTATAGGGTTGATGGATTTGAAATGCACAGAGGTTCGGCAAAGTCCATGCCCTATGCTGATTTATATGCTGATTGAGACTTGAGACATCTGTTTGTAGATAGTGTCCTCTAGTCAAATAGTATCTCGACACCGGTGGACGCAGATGTCGCTTGGTCTTGAATATAGGAACCATGTCGAAACATTGCTCTCTAAGGGAATTCATACTGAATACGTTATTTTCAAATTTTATAACCCTAATGTTGGCGAATGTATATGTTGCTTACCTAGCTAAGAGCCAGCCCATCCTTGCAGCACGACAATAAGCTAATCAGAGCTGTTCACCGGCATGAATAGTCTGGGCACCAGCCTACTACGAATGCGCTGCACGGCGACATTGCCTCCGTGACATGTTATATCATCCCATCAGAGGCAGCATGGAAACTTCGAAGTCTGGTGTGTTGTGTTGTGCTGTGTTGTATTGATATGTAGTGGCTCAGAAGGCAGAGTGACCAGATCAATTTATGATTTTCAAGGCATAGCAAACAGCCTGCAGAGTGTGGAGATGCGTTTCGAGAGCTGATCTCAGAGTTCATGATCCTAAATTCGGTTGGGTGTACGCAGGTGCCGACCAAGTTTACCGGTTAGTAGACGAGCACAAGCAGGCCGGAGACAATCAGAAGATCGCCAGGTACACTGGCTAAGGAACGGGTAGAACGGATTGGCCACTTGTATGAGTGATGTGCCATCTAGTTAGTCCATATATTGATAAAGGCCATAGTTCACTTGAACTGCTTCAACATCAGCTGGTTGCTCTGTCAGTCGGAAGGAAAGGCCAGAAGTGTATACCTACAGCACCGGAGTAACAACGCGCATAAGTCCTTGCTGGTCAGTCTAGCCAGGATACACGGAAGCCGAGAGACTCCGCAGCTCTGGCTGCCACTATGCTATGGAAGAGGGCATCTGAGCCACGAAGTCAATGGTTGCCTCCACGGCTGGCTGTCGCACGATCAGAGTGATCGATGCCGAGAATCATCGTGAACTGGCCTCCCAGGCTACAGAGTCCCGAGCAACAGTTGAGAGCACCTTGGCATGACTGTCATCAGAGCTGCGCCATCTACCTCCAGGGCTTACGACGCAAACTTGCTGTCCGGGGCGCAGCCATATTTGACGCGCATTCAACCTTGGGAAATCACCCTTCGTAACCAACGATGTAAAACAGACTAAGCATTCATGCCTGCTGCTTACTGGAAGCACCATTTATCCCATAGCAATGCTCCCTGAGGGTCGGTGTGGTGCCCACTCGCCGGTCACCTCATCTCACTCTGCCCTAGCATTAGCAAGGTAGGTTTCGGTGTAGATTTTGATACGACGAGGTTTGACGTATTTTTTAGCCCAGGGCTAAGCACCTTGGCAAGAAAAGGTGGCGTAGTTGTCACTGTTGTGGCACCCTCCATCTGGGCAATTGTTTGTGTTGGTTAGGCCGGGGGTACGATCGTACGAATAAAATGCAATTGCTGTAAAGTAGTCTGTCTAAGGAAGGAAGAAGAAATAAAGCTATCAATAGCGTTAGAAGGGCTGTAAATGAGTAGGAGCGAAGGTATAGGCAGAATAGCCCTTCCACCGCCTGCCTGAATGGGCCGTTTGACGGCATCACTATTCCCCTTCGCTGTGGGCCCAAGCGCCCTTTCGTACGGTTCAATCTACAGTTTGATTGCCACTTGAATGCCTAGCATTGGAAAAAGTATATGCTGCCGAAACCCGGATATGACAACTCAGATATTGATTGTTCTGTAGCTATCCGTCGACTAGTGGACCCCACCCTGATCTGAGATGCCAATCACGGGGATGTCAAATAGTAGAGACAGAAATGGTGTGAGTATCTTGCCATTCTCGTAGCTCTTAGGAACTTATACGCGGATAAGTTCAAGGGTCATTGGTTCGCGGTAGAGTCGGATGGATATGACGAGTTTCAAGGGCAGGGATATATGGGCGGATATACCGTGAATATGTATTGTCACACTTATGTAGACCGGGACCCGTGATGATCATATACGCGGATACTTTCGATGCTTATTGGCTGCCTTGGACGCGATGCTCAAGTATCGCACAGATCTTCTTCCAAATAACACCATATCAGAGTCATTAGTGACCCCTATTTCTGCACACACGGTCTCATAAAGCTCGCGTCACTCGGTACGTGTCACTGTACCCGGCCCACTCTCGTGGCTTGGACTGAAAGCTTGGCCGTTGGAGAGTTACAACACAATCGCATAGCAACTATAGTGTTCGGATTCTGGAGCCAGTCACAGATCTGTCAAGTAGTAGCTCAGTTGTGCGGGATGGAGGTGACATATACCATGCAGTATGCATATCCCGGAATCTAGGTCTAGGCAAATTGCTAGTCGACCCGCCTGTTCCCCCGGGTCCATTATATCTCTAGCACCGGATACGAATACGCTCCTTCTCTTCTAGCAGGTGGCGGAATCGGGTTTCGAGGAAGAACCCGAAGGATTGTTCTACTAGGCAGGTCAGAAATTGTCGCAATGCCATTGCACAGGTCTGGGATCAACGATAGTATTCATACAATGTGACCAGGAGACTTCTAGCACGGCACTCGAATGGTCGTTCACACACATGACGTATCGATACGGATACGGCCCCCCTGCTTAGCCACATGCCGTCTACAGTGCTATCACCTAGATTGTACTCCACCAACCGGGGCATATTTAGGTACCGAGATGCGTTCCACTCTGGGTTGCTTGAGATGTATATATGGTCTAACGGTGTGGGGCAAGCTTGAAGACCCTTGAACGGCACCATTGCTATAAGCTGGCTCCGTCTCCCTCTAGCCCGTCGCTCACTTGCCTCTTTCATCGACAGATTTCCATCAGTCTCGAACCTTCCAACCGCAGTATTTACCACCGTGATGGCGACCGCTTCGACCGCTTCGAAACTAACCCAGCTAGTGGCTACACAATGGCTATTTTTTGTGGCTTCACTGCTTGCTTGCGCTGCGGCATGGCTTCTTCCAAAGCTGCTCAAGCAGGACCCTCTGTCTAGGATCCCGGTGATCGGCCTCGACATAGGGAATGCTGAAAAACGCCAGGGAGCCTTCATGAAGGGTGCCAAGCATCTTTACCTGGATGGATATAATAAGGCAAGCGAACATAACTGCCATCGAGTCTGAACGAACGAATTAACGGTATGACATCCAGTTCAAGAACGGCGTTTTCAGAATCACCGGAACAACAAAAAGTAGGAATTCGAGTATTATTCGTAAGAACAACCCAGGGGATGTGCACATTGCTAACCGCCGATTCTCTCTACAGACGCCGATGTCGTTGCGGTCAGCCCTTTCTTTCTGAGTGAATTAAAGAACCTCCCAGAAGACACCGTTTCATTCTCCGAACATATTGAAGAGGTTCGTGACTACCGCAGTTAAGGAATCCACCTCCAATCAGAGCAACCTCTTATAAAAGCACAGTTCATGCAGACCAAGTACACCAACATCCGGGCTGACCGACCAATCATTCCCCATGTCGTCAAGAAAGATTTGACACCTGCCCTAAGTATGCTTATCAATTCAGAACATGATGTGATGATCTTGTGCTAAATTTCTCGATTTTAAGACCGGCTGAACCCCGTCATTGCCGAAGAGGTTGATCAGTCTTTCCGAGAGGAGCTCCCGCCATGCCAAGACTACACTCCCGTCAACATCAACAACAAGCTTCTTCGAATTGTGGCAAAGGTTTCCGGGCGCATATTCATAGGACCCGAGTTGTGTCGATCCGAAGACTACATCGATTCCGCCATCAAGTACACCATCGAGGTTATGGGTGCACAGAAAGCTGTGACCATGCTCAAGCCCTGGAAGCGCATCTTCAAGGCTGCCTCCCTACCGGAAGTCAAATCTCTCCACGAACGAGAAAAGGCCGCGAAGGACTATTTGAGACCAGTCATCCAACAAAGGAAAAAGGCAGAAAAGGAGGACCCGGACTACCAGAAGCCGGATGACCTCCTGCAGTGGGTCCTGGATGCCGACCTCAGCCAATTCGGACAACAGGACGACCAGGAGATCGCCTCGATCCAGCTAGGCCTGATATTTGCCGCCATCCACACGACGACCCTGACCGCCACGAACGCCTTCTACAGCGTCGCCGCCACGCCGGAGATCATCCCCGAGCTGCGCGAGGAGATCCGCTCGGTCCTCAGGGAGTACGGCACGTTCACGACGCAGGCCCTGCAGAAGATGAAGAAGCTGGACAGCTTCCTGCGCGAGACGATGAGGTTGTACCCGCTCGGCTTGACCTCGTTCAACCGCAAGGTGCTGAAGACCTTCACGCTCTCGAACGGGCAGGTCATCCCCGCCGGCTGCATGATCGAGGTGCCCGGGTACGGCATATCCATGGACGGCGAGGTCTACGAGGACCCGGAAAGGTTCGACGCCTTCCGCTCGTACCGCGCGCGCGAGCGGGAGGGCCTCGACGGGGTGAACAAGGCGGGTGCCGGTGCGGCCAACCAGTTCGTCACCGTCAGCCCTTCCAATCTTACCTTCGGGTACGGCCGCCACGCGTGCCCGGGGAGGTTCTTCGCGGCCAACGAGATCAAGATGATTGTTTCGCGGGCGCTGTTGGATTACGATATCAAGTTGGTGGACGGGGTGACGGAAAGGTATCCCAATCTGGCATTCGGGACACAGAATATCCCCGACGTATCCAAGGATTTGCTATTCAAGAGAGTTGCCATCTAATTTGATTGGGTGTATATTCCTTGGTGGTCGGTCCCTGATGGTTTCTTTATGTGTGTTTCCGTTTTCACGGAAGCTGGTTGGTGCTTTGGTTGTTTCTTGAGTTTCGCTATCTTAATGTTTAGCCACCATCAATTTGCACAAAATATTTGTATACATATGTACGATATCGCTGAGGTCATCACAAAGGTTGTGGTTCGAACTGTGCAGACCGAACGTTGGACATCCGAGACCTTGGCGGCAGGAACCTGAGCTTGAGACCAGCCCGTCGATTTCGATAGGCATCACGAGAGCGGTACTGGTCTATCACCGAGGCCGCGGACGTAGGACAACCTACATAGCCGGCTTTATACTATGGAGATTATAATAGGACAGCACAGGGCCCTCAGACGTGGCCTGAAAGCTATATTGGTCACAAGCCCTATGGCGTAAGGTCCCTGCCCGAAGGCCCTGGCTTAATCACAGCCGAAGGGCTCATCTTATAATAGCCGTCACTCTCCCCTCCCTTCAGGATGACTACTATAATCACTACTTTGATTGCCATCTATCGCACTCACTGTCCCATTGTCTCAACGTGACCTTCAACAGCGGGTTTTAAGAAGCGCTCATGATCCGCGTTAGAACTTCCAAGGATCATCTTCCGTTAACGGCCAGCACAATACTAAGTAGCAGATTCGATCTTTTCCGGAAAGAGCGGTTTGCTTGATCGATTGTAGCCTACTTGGCTTGAAGCCGCTTGACTACGACGTTCGGGGAGATAAGCAGCCTTTTTTATACGAACCCTTTCTCGTACTGTCAAGACAGGGAGGAGCTGTCCACGAGCAGGAAGGATCAAAAAGCCCTCGGCGCTACCTGGCTTTTCGTATATTGCTCGATGCTGCCATCTGAGTGGTAAGGGTCATGGGCGTCGTTCCCAACAACTCTCAAAGGTTGTCTCTGCAGCTCCGCAGTGCTTGGGCACCATATTATGAATCGGGAGCCGATTGTAGCGACCAATAAAGTACCTGTTATCGTCGCTAAGCTTTCTGCAATTGCGAAGATCCCACTCCTTGTCTGGTACTTCCAGGATGGTGTAATACTGTAGCGAGATCTCTGGCAGTGGCACATATTGAGTGCTTCAGATTGGGCAAGGTCAATCGACTCTTGGTGATGATTCTATAGGTGCCAGACAAAGAAAGACAAGCACATACGACCATAGGTAGAAGAAAATTCGGGATCCCGTCCGCTCTCCCATAGACAAGCTTCTGACCGCTGGATTAGTAGTTGGGTCGGTGACGACCAGCGAATACCCGGTGTTGTATGTTCTATTTTTGTTTTTGCAAAACTCCTGTCCTGCCCTTTCTCCTCCCTTTCCTCCCATCCACTCCATTTCCATTCAATAACAACCTTGCTATGATTATGACCGTCCTCTTCTGTTTTAGCTATTAGGATACTGTCGCGTACGGAGTTCTGAAGGTATATCTGTAGAATCAAATCTTCCTCCGGTGAGGAGCTTACAAACGGCGACCGCGTCGTAATCTTAGATCTGCCGATACTGAATCGCAGAGTGGAACGCTGAAAAGCCTCCAAGTATTGAACTTGCTTTTCTTTCTAGTTAATTTTAGTTTAACCTTTGACTAATTACTGAAGATGGAGTGACACCTGGGCACCTGCCGACTACTATGTGGGTGACGAGCTCTTCAGCTCTTTCTTCCTCGTGATTATCTTAAGCTGGCGATGTCTCTATAACTCAGGGTCGCCAGTGATTCGCAATGGGTATTCTTTCTATATAATGGACTGTCCTTCCATGGTATCATGGTGCATTTACGACCTGAGAAACTCTACCCAATAAAATTCAAAATGGCCCTCAGATCACGAAAACTCATATAGCTACTCTTTGGCGAGGGTGCTGTCGTTGCCGCCCTCCACACCGATTCATACACCACAACCGAGGATTTAGCAAATATGGTCCATCCTGTTACCAGGTCGGCAATTACTCGAGGAGCGTTACCGGCACCGCACGGGTACGTGGAGACACAACATCCCCAACTGATATCTTGACTATGATATTGGCCTTTGCGTAGCATATCAGGTCACAAGCTCGGCAGTTTAGCAGGTGGACAGTAATAGAGCAGATGGTAAGATGATATTCTTCAAGACAAATAGAACTCCTGCCGCTTCGTCGTATCGAACATAGTGGTATCGTTGCTTCCAAGAAAAATTTCAAAACGCTTCCAACTCCCACTCCCGAGTTCTGCATAAGGCGTTGCCGATGCAATTTTAGATGTCGTGACCTATATATTCAATTATTAGTAATTGTCCCGGCCAATATTTACGTGGTGTCAACTGAATGTCTGCACTTACGACCAAGAGCCTTCCCACGCTTCGAAACCTCCTTCGCATGGTATTGCTTGATCTTAGCCCGCCTGGCCTCCTCCTTGGCCTCGAGCTCAAGCCTCCGGGCCTCCTCCCTCGCTTCCCTGACCTCCCGACGCGCGAGCGCAAGAGCGCGGTCGGCCTCCCGCTCCGCTGCCTCGGCGCTCTGGACTCTCTGGCGCGCCTGGACGATGGATGGGTCGAGCTGCTCGTTGGTGGAACCGCCGAACTTGTGGAGGAGGCCACCACCCCGGGAGCTGCGCTCTGTGGACGTGCGGTTGGGAGAGCCGCTGCTGTAGGTGGAGGAGCTGGGCGGGGGTGATGGGTCACCTCGCAGGGAGCCCAGAAGGCCGCGTTTGCGAGGTTCCTCGTATTGAGGCTCTGGAGCAATCTCCTCTTCGGGTTCACGGCGAGAAAAGAAAGGCATATTGAACAATGCTGTGTGGTACAAAGGTGAGACGTGTGGGGGAGTTCAGTGGTGTTGATAATCCGCTAAGCTAAATCAACCGGTGGAATCTGGGGAGGGACGAAAATGATCCCAGCGTTTCCTCGGGTTCGAAGCCCCTTTTGATGGATTTTATCCCTCCTATAAGGCATTACAAGGTTGTCCAGTCTCTTCTTCGATGCTGTACAATAACATCAACCTACCTGCCAAACCTGCTTTCTTCGTTGGACAGGATCGCCAGCGCGTGGGTGACGTCAGAAAGTCCAGCCAATAGAACAACACGGATGGCAGGAGGATGAGACCCGCTTTGACTTGGGTGTCACAGGACCCCTGAGTCCAGCACGTCCAGCCAATATGCAGGGACCAAATCTGCCAGGGCTACATCATCGCAGTTCGTCGTCGTTCAGTTGTGATGCCATCGATCCTGTACAATGATAGCATCCTTAAGGCTCTCCGTAGGTGGCTGACTGTGTTGAGACAAGGGTGCCAGGGGCTAGTGCAACTACATATGTACCTTGCCTCCGTCGTCGTTATCCAGGTTCCCTGTTCTACTTCCACAATTACGAGCGTAGCATGTTCAAGTTCTGATATTATAGCCAACTCCCTATTAAGTATATCCAAAAGTTGAGACAATAGTAAGCAATATATGTCGTCTAAGCCGACTTGGAACTTGGTTCGCGCACGTTTGTCTTACATTCCAGGCAGCGCGAAAAGACACGTCTCAAATATTCTCCAGCCACGGGATCACTCTTTGAATCTATACGCTGTGCGGGTTGGATTTTAAACTTGGGGTCGTTCTGCTTTGTCACCTCAGCTGAGTTATGTCCTTTCGAGCAATGCGGAGATATCACACCAAATATTGAACCCCTCCTAACAAGGCATCCCCGAGTTCTGCCGAGCTCCCTAAAGGAGAAATACTGCAGGAGCACGAGCACTGCAGGAGCACCAGCACAACAGGCGGGAGTTGGACGCCACTTATCAATGCATATAAGCGCCAATGAGAACGTGACCTGGCCATACCTGTCTACCTTTCTATGTAACCATGGCATACCTAGCACGAGAGCCAGAACGATCGATTGTCTGACCCGGCGGTCCGGCCAGTCCCAGCAATCAGGTCACAGGACGACCTACCCCATTGGTAACGTATCAAGGATTTGTGAAGGCTGCAAAGGTGCGCCACAATTTGTAGTGGGCCAATGCGAGGCTACGGTGAACGGGGAGGGTAACAGTTGAGGTGTACTGCTAGCTTTGGATGTGCTGACCACTAATTTCAACGTCCAGTCCTTTGCTTCTTTCTTATCGGGATACGGATAGGAGACGGAAGGATAAAATCTCAATTCGGATGAGGGGCGCATCCGGAACAGGTCGCATTCCTGGAGGTGTGGTTATGAGCCAGGGCGGAGTAATTGAATGAGCAGTGTCCAGATGTCTTCTACCACAGCTCTCGCCCTCCGCTCAGATGCAGCAAGTCGAGCAGCCCTGATGTCTCCTTTCCGGCCAACTCGGCCGCCCAAATTATATGAAAACATGTGTGGTCTCAAGATGTGCTTCTTCGGCAAGAAGGGCAGGAAGGCAAGACGCCAGCAGACCGTCACGGCTAAAGGACCCGAGATGCAGCAGGCCCCCGAGCCCGAGCCCCATGTCCTCGTACTCATCATGCTGGACTGCGAGGGGAATATCTTCAACAATTTCATCGCGAAGTTGCCAAACAAGGGAGCCTCACACAACCAGCGCTACGAGCAGCCTGGCCTCAACCTCAGGGGCTACAAGACCGCCCTCGACGTCCAGTACGCACGCGGCCTACGAGAGTCGCAGGTCGGGAAGGATGCCGGGATTCTGGGGATAGCGTACTTCGGCAGAGTCCTGCTCGGCCCACCATCCTTCCAAGTATCATCCGGGCCCAAGCCTCCCAGGCAGGCGCAACAGGGACAGAATGTTGGACTCGGCGACCTTTGGCATCTCGAGGCCGTCGACGCATCGCCGAGCCACAGCGCTGGGAGAGGCGTAAATGTATATGTGATGGATACTGGTATCAACGAGAACCATGCGGTGAGTTACTGACCTCAGCTTGATACTCCGAACTGATCATGTAAGGTGTGCGTGTATGCACATATACTAAACGGTGCTTTGACGCGCAGGAGTTCCAAGGCCGCGATTTTGCAGAGTCTTTTGTTGCGAGAGATGCCAATGGTAATATCCAGGATCTGAAAGACCCCAACGGCCAAGGTACTGCCGTGGCGTCTCTAATCGGTGGCAACAACGTGGGCGTGGCGAAGGGCGTGAACATCATACCCGTCAAGCATTTACTGTCAGACAAGACGCTTGGGTTACTGACAGTCGCGAAAAGTAGCCCAATGTCTTTGTTTGAGAGTCTCCAGTGGATCCTATGGCACGTAATCAAGAGTGGGAAGCAGGGGAGAGCTGTAGTGAACGTCTCGCAAGGTATGTCACTCACGCCCTGGATCTTTACACTTTGTAAACTGCGGTTCTAACGTCTCACAACCTTAGGTACTCGACCAAGCTGGACCGATGGTATCCCCAATCCTACGGAAGAAGAGCAAATACTGTCCGACCCCTGGTTCCATTTCCTGGAGGTACTAAGCCAACAGGATATCGTAGTGGTCACGTCCGCCGGCCATGACGGACAGAGTGCTGAAGATGCAGCCAAGACCCAGTCCCCACGTCGATTGGCATGCCCAGGAGCCGTGGCAGAGAAGACATTGATCGTGGTCGGGGCCTCTCAGAGGTCAACTAGCAATGCGAAGAAGCTGGAGTTCTGGCCCAAGTCGAACTCGTTTGGTATTGTAGACGTTCTAGCCCCGGGGAAACATATAACCGTGGCTCGGCATAATTATAACGGCGTCTGGAGAAAGGATGATGGCACATCGCTGTCGGCAGCCATCACGTCGGGCATCATCGCACAGTATCTGGGCGAAAATGATATCCATACACTGGATCCGGGCAGTGTGGCCCAAGTTCTCAAGAGGGAGGTTGGGCGAAGTGCTGTATCCGATGACGATACAGCAAAGGTCCATGAAGTAACGCAAGAGGGCCGAAGTTTACCCCTCCTTCGCACACTCTAGGAAGCCAACAGTAGATGCATTATGCATTGCGCTTCGTCGGCAAGATGCCGGGGTGGTTATAGTCTACCCAAGGGGTAGAAATGCGTTGCGATGGGCTATCGAATCTCCGCTGGACTTCTACACCAGAGGTTGAGAGCGTCTCACCTGAGTAATTCTAATTGTACCTTTGTGTACATCAATGATACATATGTAATAACGATCCATGTTGCAGTGTACGCTCCAAAGATAATTGTCGGAGACTTGCTGGCAAAATTGCCATGAAAAAACCTGGGCCAGACTACATGGTACGTTTCTGATATCCTCAACTTTCAGAAGCCACTAGTTACATGGCCAATAAAGCTCATCACATGTATTTGTGTATGAACCACTCTATGGCCTCGAGAGTTACGTGAGTTCAGCAGCGAGCAGCTTTCCTTTCACCCTAAGTCTTGACGAGTAAACACTGAAGAGCTTAACCCTGCAAGCCCCGGTGTGGTCGGCGTGATCCCAGGCAGCCAGGTATCCCCTGTTTGCTCCAGAACCTGCGATTTCAAATCTGAACGATGTCAATGTCGATGTCCGGGTGATGATATTGACTGGAAGCCAACTGCAGCGATAGCATGCGAGCCTCGCGACCGACTGCGACGCCCCTGTGAAAGACAGACATAGGAGGCTCAGAGACTTGCTGTATTACAGCCGAGGAGCGTCGCTAGAAGCTGGGTACTCTGAATACAGTACGTATCTTTATCTGGGTAGTTACACGTTGTAGTCGACCTAGGGACTTCGAACCTTGGAAGCTACTCCTCGAGTAGAACCTTGGAACAATCCTGACATCTTCTGGCTGGCATCAAGGGCATCGTGGTCAAGTGCGAGGGATGTGCCACGAGGAGGACCAGGCCCTATTCCACCCGCGGTGAGGACAAAGGACAAAGGGCCAGGGGGCAAAGGGGCAATCAGATGCCAAAACTCAAAGCGTGGAAGAAAAGTCAGACATCACTACTGTTTTTAGTGTGGGAGTTTAATACGGGGTATGGCTCGTGCGCAGTGCCACATCAGTTAACATCTGGGCCCTCTTCCAGCCCTCCCGGCCCCTCTAGGCAGGAACCTAGCCTGCCTGTAGATACACATACACTTCGGAAGCGGGCCTAGCGGGACCCGTGCGTGGCCGGAATTGCTGGAAGGTGAGCTGGTGATGAGGGGGTTCAGACTGGCAGAATTGACAGACTGGTTCCTGCCGTGGTCCCTGCCGTAGTCCCTGGACCCATAAGTCCCACATGGGGGCCCCTGGGCCCACCAATAGGCCGGATGGGACCCGCCATTGATAAGCAGCGTAGGCCTTGATTTCCTATCGATAAGAGATTTCCTGGATTTCTGGTGGGAATTTCGGCTGCTGCCCAACTCTCAGGGTCTGCATTTTTCATAAGCGGAATCTGACAATCTGCAACGGCGCTTTCTGATTTTCCCTTCCCTCTTTCAGTCCCTTCCACCCCCGAGGCTACTTCTACTTTTCTCTTCCCCCTCCCCTCCATCCTTTTTCCCGGGCTCTCTACTTGCCCAACCTCTCCACTCCCTCTTATTCTTCTTTTCTTTTCTGTGTCACCACAGAAACCATTCTCTTTTCAGGAACAGGATAAGGATCAGGATCTCCTCACATAGAAATTCTGCATTCCGCCCTGCTACAACCTGTCTCTTCCTGAAAATGAGTGTCCCAACGGTGGTCGCCAAGGGCGACGGACCGCCACCATCACAAGCAGATGTTACGGCCTTTCTCGACTCAGTTTTCAACGCAAAGACTTCGAATGCCTCCGTTGAAGCCGCCTACGGTCTCTGCGAGCTCGTCCTGAACTCCCGCCTTGACTACCGCGGCCTCGAAACCTACGGCATCCTGTCCGAGATCAAGAAGGCTGCCGCAGACAAGAAGTCCGGCTTGAAGAGAGAGGGTGCTCAGAATCTTCTCGGCGCCCTCTTTGAGCGCTTCCCAGCAAGACAGCCTGCTACCGAGGTCGTCTTCCTTGTTCAAGATGGCGGCCTGGTCTCCGTCGCCCTTGACGCTCTGGCTGACAAGGGCACTGTCGTGCGTGAGGCCGCTCAGTACGGCCTCGACGCTCTGTTCAACCACTTGAGCCCCGAGTCTCTTGTAGTTGGTCTTCTCCCTGCACTACAAGCATACCTCTCCAAGAGAACCGGAAAATGGCAAGGCACTGTTGGCGCCCTGAAGTTGATGCAGAAGATGGGCGACAAGGCCAAGCTTGAGATCGGTGGTACCAAAGAGGAGGCGCATGAGAAGGACATCCTGCGCGAAACCATGGGCGCCAAGTTGGCAGGCCTGATTCCTCTTGTCGAGGAGGGCATGCACGACTTGAAGTCCGAGGTCGAGAAGCAAGCTGTCAAGACCATGGACTCGCTCACCGCTCTCTTGCAGAACGACGATGTTGCTCCCAAACTGCCTGTGCTCCTCGAGGCCATGCAGAAGCCTTCGTCCGAATCGCTGCAGAAGGCCATCCATGTTCTTTCACAAACCACCTTTGTTGCCATCGTTACCTCTCCTGTTCTTGCTCTCCTCACTCCCTTCCTCGAGCGCACACTTTACAACCCCTCAACACCGCAGGAGACGCTGCGAAAGACCGTCGTCATCACCGAGAATCTTACAAAGCTGGTTCACGACCCAGTCGAGGCTCGTACCTTCTTGCCAAAGCTGAAGCCCGGTGTCAAGGGTGTTCTTGACCGGGCTTCGCTTCCTGAGGTCCGAGAGCTTGCGCAGAGAGCTCTGGATGTCATGGACAAGGCCATGGCCCCAGACCAGGACGTGATCGAGCGCCTCAACGCGAATGACGTCGCCAAGGTCTTGGACGCCGAGATCAAGAAGAATGGCGGCCTTGCTGGCAGTGCGGACACATACAAGGCCCTGAAGTCTTACGTGTGTGAACTGGTCTCCGAAGACGTCAACTATCGTTATGTCGACCGCGTTGCCTCCAAGATCGCGCCCTACCTCAACGGGCTCACCAAGACGTCTGAGGCGCACCAGGCCATCGCGGATGGCGTACAGCAGTTCTATGTTGACGAAGACCACCGAAAATTCGGCGTTCCCGAGAAGGAGGATGATGGCGAGGTCGAGATTGTCAACGCTGACTTCTCCCTGGCCTACGGTGGTATGCTTCTGTTGTCGCACACCAACCTGCGCCTGCTCAAGGGTCATCGATATGGTCTTTGCGGCCGCAACGGTGCCGGCAAGTCGACTTTGATGAAGGCTATCGCTGGTGGCAAGCTGGAAGGGTTCCCCTCCCAGGATGTCCTCCGAACCTGCTATGTCGAACACAACCAGGGCGAGGATGCCGACATCAGCATTCTGGACTTCGTTGCCAAGGATCCCGAGATCGCCAAGAACGGCATAGAGCGTATCTCCGAAGTTCTCGCAGAGTTCGGCTTCACCGCTGGCCCCGAGGGCAGACAATCCCAGAGGGTCGGTTCCCTGTCAGGAGGTTGGAAGATGAAGCTTGCTTTGGCTCGTGCTATGCTGCAGCATGCTGACGTGCTCCTGCTTGACGAACCTACCAATCACTTGGACGTCGAAAACATCGCGTGGCTGGAGCAATATCTCAAGTCGCACACCGACATCACCAGTCTGATCGTTTCTCACGACTCCGGCTTCTTGGATAACGTCACAACCGACATCTACCATTACGAGCCTGGCAAGAAGCTCGGTCACTTCAAGGGTAACCTCAACGACTTCGTCAACGTGCGCCCCGAAGCCAAGAGCTACTACACGCTGTCCGCCAGTCTTGTCCAGTTCAGATTCCCACCCCCAGGTATCTTATCTGGAGTCAAGTCTGCGACCCGAGCTATTGTTCGTATGTCAAACGTCAGCTACCAGTACCCCAAGGCCCCCAAGCCGTCCCTGGCCGACGTCTCCTGCCAGCTCAC
Organism: Cytospora leucostoma; assembly: GCA_003795295.1. Taxonomy (NCBI): domain Eukaryota; kingdom Fungi; phylum Ascomycota; class Sordariomycetes; order Diaporthales; family Cytosporaceae; genus Cytospora; species Cytospora leucostoma. Next base: position 255,173 of record LKEB01000005.1, on the reverse strand, counting down.
TCTGTCGTCTCGAGTGGCCATCATCGGCCCCAACGGTGCTGGAAAGTCAACCCTCATCAAGCTTCTAACGGGCGAGGTCATCCCCACTGCGGGCAAGGTAGAGAAGCACCCCAACCTGCGTATTGGTTACATCAAGCAGCACGCGCTTGAACACGTCGAGCAACATCTTGAGAAGACACCCAACCAGTACCTCCAGTGGCGTTACCAGAATGGTGACGACCGAGAGGTCCACTTCAAGGAGACCAGAGCTTTGTCTGAGCAGGACCGCCTGCAGATGGAGAAGACCATTGATGTCGGCGATGGCAGGGGTGCCCGAACGATCGAGACCCTCGTTGGTCGGCAAAAGTGGAAGAAGTCGTTCCAATACGAAGTGTAAGTTCACCGTCCCCTATCACCATGATAAACAGGCAACTGACTTTCCTCTAGTCAATGGAAGGGATGGCTTCCCAAGTATAACTCCATGATCAGCCGTGAGACCCTCGTGGATCTTGGCTTCGACAAGATGGTACAGGAGTTCGATGACCACGAAGCCTCCCGTGAAGGTCTTGGCTACCGTGTGCTCGAGCCCAAGGTCATCTCCCAGCACTTCGACGACCTCGGTCTCGACCCGGAGATCGCCAACCACAACGAGATTGGCTCGCTGTCTGGTGGTCAAAAGGTCAAGGTCGTCATTGCCGGCGCCATGTGGAACAACCCTCATTTGTTGGTTCTTGACGAGCCGACTAACTTCTTGGACCGTGACTCCTTGGGAGGTCTTGCTGTCGCCATTCGCGACTTCAAGGGTGGTGTGGTCATGATCAGTCATAACGAGGAGTTCGTGGGTGCCCTGGCGAGCGAGACATGGATCGTTCGTGACGGACGTGTCGCTCACAAGGGCGCAACCGCCATCGCTCTCGACCGCTTCGAGGACTCTCGCCCCGGCTCAACCGCACCGTCAACCGGTGCCAACACCCCACTGAATGGTCTCGCCAGCACGGCGGCCAGCAGCGCGGTCAACAGCGGTGTGGAGGACAACCTAGATGAGCCATTGAAGTTCAAGGCCAAGAAGAAGAAGAAGAAGACCAAGAAGGACCTGAAGGAGCAGGAGGTCAGGCGGCGGTTGAGGCACATCGAGTGGCTTAACAGCCCCAAGGGCACGCCCCACCCGGTGGACACTGATGACGAGGAGTAGAGTCGTTTCTGATTGAGCATGAGATCATGGCGCTTAATGTCCTGGACGAAGGTCTTCAAAACAAGTCGGGCATATACAAGAGTTATATAGACCGCCGGCGTTAATTATAGAGGGGATAGCTGTTGGGCTTTTGGCATAAGAGTACTGGAGCATCTAGACTTTAGTCGGCACTCTTCCTTTTTTCATTCATACAAGTTTTCACATCTTGACCACGATTGGAGTTCCATCCAAGTGCGATTTTGCCTGTTCCAAGTGATCGACCTGCCAGAGAAGACCGCGATTTTCCATGTGTGTACCGGAGTATTACGGTTACGAGTCAACATCTACTGTGAAAAACAACTTTCGGCGGCCGTCCCAGCCCTTCTTTTGTCCATGAACCTTGGAAATCCCAGCCAGCGGAAGTATAGCTTCCATGGTACAACTGATACAGCGTGTCTCGTAGCTACTGTTCAAGCCAAAACATACAAGCACTGTCTGTGTATTCGGAAGGGAAGGGGAAGAAAAGCAACCATACCCAGAAGAGATCAAAGAAAACCTGACAACCACAGAGTCGAACCATACATATATCCAGTACATGTTGGACCAATACTAGGTACGCACACCAAACGAGGTATGTACGATTTCAGCCACGGAGGCTACGAACGTACCGCAGGCTTACTCGAGTGCGTGAGAGACTGGGACGGGATATGATCAGGAATATACCACCACAAAAATGCAAAAATGCAAAACTGGACAACTAGGGAATCGAACCCTAGACCTCGTGCATGCTAAGCACGCGCTCTACCACTGAGCTAGACGCCCTATTGGATGAAAGCTCAGTTTTTGTGGTGATTATAATCCTTGGATCAAACTCCTTGGAGCTGTGGTCGTGACCTGGTACATTCATTCATCAATACCATGGTGAGCTAGACGCCGTGTTCAATATAAATGGTGTTTCCAGGCCTTTATAGAGCGAATGAAGCTGCCACAAAAAAACATGATACCCCATCTTCGCAAGAAGATGGTACTCAGCAGGCTGTGGGCGTACCTAGCAGGTCAACATTGGCCATTCGAGTGGATGTGGTTTGATTCCATGTTCCATCATGCCCAGGAAGAGAACTTCAAACGGCTTCCGGGACCATGTTCTCCTTCCTTAATAGAATTGTGACTGTCATGTCGGTGAGAAATCTCACTAGCTGCTGTGATTTCATCTTATATCAGACAGGCAACTCTAGTAACAGTCAATGAGTTCTGAGCACCAGAGCGAAGGTAGAAAGGTAGGTATAAGAGGGTTGAAAGTGAACGATAATGCTATGGAGCTAGAGACTGGGCAAAGACCTGCGCTTATATAGTCAAAAGAACGTGCCATAGGGCGCCGAAGGGCCTTCGGGAGCGCTAGACTCTCGTACTAGTAATAGATAAAGGTATCGCCATTTCAGTACTTCTATTCAAGGCGGCGTAACACAAGGCGTAGCACAGGGCGGCCCTTTGGGCCGGCCTTACCTCGTGCCAAGCCGGCCTCTGTTCTGTTCCACCGCAGCAACAGTGTCACTACGTACTTATGCTGTAGGATCAAGCACCCCAAGCGGCCTTGATCAAGTCCGCAGCACGCTCAGCAACACCATACACAACAGCCTGCAAGTTCGCGTTACATACCAGAGGCATCACGCTCGCGTCCACCACCCGCAGGCCCTGGACGCCGTGCACCCGCAAATCAGCGTCAACGACGCCCCTCTTCTCCACCGGCAGCATCGCGCACGTGCCCGCGGGGTGCCACATCGAGGTGCTGCTCGTGCGCGCGAACCGCTTCGCCTTCTCCAGGTCGCCGTTGAAATCCGACGCCGGGTCGCGCCGCTGCAGCGGCTGCGCCAGGAGCGTGCTCGAGAGCGGCTCGGACGCGGCGATCTGCTCGACCTGCAGCATCTGCGCCGCCATCACCTCGGCGTCCACGGGGTGCGAGAGGTAGGCCGGGTCGATGACGGGCGCGTCTGCGGGGTCGGCGCTCCGGATGTGGGTGGTGCCCGGGGACAGAGGTTGGGAGAGGACCGTCGCGATGGTGAGGAATTTACCTGGCACGGGGCCGGTCGGGGATTCTGGGGACCAGGTGAGATCTACGGGATGGGGAGCTTGGCCCCGCAAGGTAAGGTATACTGCTGAGGGTGCCTTCGGATCCAGTAGTGTCTGGCGGACCAATGAGTAGAGGGCAGAGGCCCGGTGGTCAGACTCCAGAGGCTTGTTATCGTTGAGGTGTTTCACAAGTCTCTCAAAACTTGGACCTTTTTGAGACACATGGTCCAAGATTGGGAGGTATGCATAGGTCTCGATGCCGATGCTTGCCAGAGCTCCAGACTTGCTGGTCGCGTACTCCTGCAGTGCCTGGCCGATAGCCTCCGGCTCCTGCCTTACCAACGCATCTAATGTTTCCAAGGGGTCAACGGCTTTGTATGCGACTCCACAGGCGGGATGGTCCTGCAGATTCTCGCCAACCCCTGGAAGGTCCCGAACGGGCTTGATACCAAGCTTGGTAAGGAGCTGGGCATCTCCAACACCTGAAAGCTCCAGTATCTTGGGCGACTGGAGAGTACCGGCTGCAAGCACGACTTCCTTTGTAGCTGAGACAGTCTTAGTGATGCCTTCGTGGCTGTACTGGACGCCAACTGCTTTAACCCCTCCCTCCTGGTCGAAGAGGATCTTTTCGACGTGCGCACCCGTCAACACGGAGAGATTCTCGCGGTCCTTACACGGCTGGTAATATGCCGAGGCAGAATAGCTTCGCTCCTTGGTCGCTGGATCGATAGAAAGAAGGTTGCTAAATGAGCCACTACCTGCACCAAGGAAAGGATCGTTGGCCATAGAATACCCAAGGGCCTTCATCGTGTTGGCCCAGGCTTCGTGGACAGCAACCTTGGGGAAAGAAGTCTGGATCGGACCCTTGGCTGCTTCGTTCTTGGCCGCCCATCCATCCACACCGAGCGGTGCCTCCAGCTCTTGTTCTACTGAAGGATAGGTGTAGGTTCTGGTAACATTCTTCTGAAGCATGTCCCAGTCCCAGCCTTTGTTTCCGAGAGTCTCCCAGGCATTGAAGTTCGCCTTGGTGGGAGGAACGAAGACCTGGGCGTTTATGGCGCTTGAGCCGCCCAGTGCTTTGCCTTGGTTGACCGCGATCGATCGGTCGTTAAGCCCTGCCTTTATATTTGTCAATTGGCGGTTGCAAATGGAAGTGCTTGAGAGTTGTAGCGGTGCTTGCCCTGCAGTGAGGGGACTCATACCTGTGGCTCAGTCTTGAAAGCCCAGTCAGCTTCTGAGCCGAATAAGGATGCCCACATGGCTGGAGTCTTCACGCGGGGATCGTTGGTATGATCCTCTCCTGCTTCAAGAACGAGGACACGGAAATGGTGGTTCTCTGAGAGACGGGCTGCGACAACTAGGGCGGAGGTTCCGCCCCCAATGATGACAAAGTCAAAGGATGAAGACATGTTAAGGTAGGAGCTATCTTGAAGATGCGGCTGAGAACACAATAAAGGAGGTTTGATACGGAACAGAGGACGTAGAAATGTTCCCACAACAGGTAATCCAGCACTGAGCGATGATGGTTCCAAGTTCTCTATCAGTCCAGTGTAGCCCTCGCAGTGATATTCTCCTTATTATAGATCTGGGACATGAATGCAGCAGACAACCTCAACCTTCGAATGCATTTGCTGTGCCGCAGACTTACTCAGGAGTACAGGCATGTTGCACTCGTGGGTGCTAAATGATACCCATGCAGGTATGTGTCAAGTACTGCACATAAGATCTAACTTGCTTACTCCGTGTGTGACATTAGTAGGTCGGATGGGGGGGGGGGCCCAAATAACACCCACCAAGACTCTAGTAACCACCAACTGATAGCTCGACGATTCCGCAGCAAGAGAGGGGTAGGTAGCAGTCCCGCAGTTCCCAGTGGCCCATTCCCGCAGAGCCGCACTTCTGCAGCCCCGCTGCTTCG
>LKEB01000005.1:214755-243917 GCA_003795295.1 Cytospora leucostoma | reverse complement strand
AGAGCGTTTATCGCTATTTAACTTTCTCTCCTTCTAGATTTGGCCGTACCCTCCATGTCCAATTATGCATCCTCCAATCCATACTTCCCTGACTTCCAGCCCTCGATGGCCGCTTAATCTAGTGTGTATAGTACGATTACCATGTATGGTCATTTCCAGCCTTGCATGGCGGACGAGGTCAGGCGGCTCGTCAATCTCCGCCATTTACCGCAAGATCGGAGTGAGACCTGCATTTGTTAAACTTACGAGCCGCATTCTCATTGTTTCGAAGGCTTCCTGAGAATTTGGACGAACAGAGACGTTGGCGAAAGTATTCCCCCTCCCTGTCTCGATGTCTGCGGACCCGGCCCTAGCTATATTTGCTACTGCGGATCCTTGTTTGAAGTGAGCGCCTCCTAATCAACTTTCAAGGCTTGTCGCCTCTACTAACGAAGATTATGTAGGTATGGGAAGCAGATAAAACACCCCTGCTCAGCACTCAAGCATGCGGGTAACGAAGTATCGGAACGCATCCTGCGGTTGGCAAATGACTTGCTGAGATTTGAACACCAGCTCGAATTTGCAAGGCGAATCCAGCACTTGATGAGCCAGAATCACCAAGAGATCTATAATAAGACCTTGGTTATGTTTCTGTGCAAGCTCGAGATCGTCTCCACCATGTTGATGACTTTATTGGATCCAGACACAGGCGTCGACGCGGCCCTTATAGTCGACCGCTCGAGTACGCTGGTGTCCAACACATCCACATCGGCAATCCGAGCAGGGTTGACCATGGCTCTACCTACCACAGCCGCTTCTGGGTTGACACTGAGCTATGGAGAAATTGCAGCCATGGCGATCGAAGACGTTGCATTCTCGGAGGCTAAGGTGGCGAAATATGAGGTATCTTCATACGTCCTCAACGAGATCACAACAGCTGAGCCATCTGCAGGCTATAGCCGTCACAAGCGGCAGATGGTCAAGAAGGACGCCCGAGAGCTTGCAAGAAGGCTACGGCGCGATGACCCTGAAACATTTGGCTTGCTCTCTTGCAAAGGATTTACTATGGATCCCGCAAGACTGAAGATCACCTTGGTATTAAGGGTACCACCAGGCCTCGAGACTCCTCAAAGTTTGCGTGATTTGTTGCTCAACACAGGATGTCCAAATTCTTTGACACAGCGTATCGAAATGGCCAAAAGACTGGCAAGGTCAGTCGGTTATGTGCATATTTTCGACTTCGTGCACAAAAACATCCGCCCCGAGTCCGTCCTCAGCTTCAGCTCGTTGGATGGGCGACGCCGGTTGAACTTCCTCGTGGACCTTGACAACTTCCGCAGAGAAGAGGGTTTTACGGAAAGGTGTGGTGACAGCTTCCTCGAGAGGAACTTGTATCGTCACCCTTCCAGAAAGGGCTCGAATCCGGCCTTGGCCTACATCATGCAGCATGACATCTACAGTCTTGGTGTCTGCCCCTTATCTGTTGGCCTTTGGAAAAGCTTCATCAAGTACCGAGAGATGGACGGCGAGATGACCCCTCAGTGGTCATCCGTCCTCGGTATGCCAACAGATCTCGATCCATTGCAAGCTGTACTGTATCTCTCTAGCGAGGCGAAGAAGAGACTTTTGTCTCTAGCCAAGGGTGAATTGCCACAGTACATGGGCACAAAGTACACTGACATCGTCGTGACTTGTCTCACATTTCTGGACCCGGACAATGAAGACTTCGATGACGAGAATGAGTTCCTGGATGAGGATGCAATACGTGTTGGTGTCCGCTACATCGAAAAGGTAGGTCGCCGCTCGGAGGCTCACGAGTTGAAAGACCTTCGCTGATCATGCCCAGGTTCTCCTTCGTCTGAACGCATTGAACGTGGGACGTTTGCCGGGGCGAGGCAGTATAGTTGTAGTGTTCATCTGGCGATGCTTGACTGCAGCTGCGACTCTGAAGAGCATGTTGTAGATGCTCTCGTAGTGGTAAAGCCTGGTAATTGATAGCGATACATAATGATAACAAATGGATGATTCATCGGATTCCAGAAATAAACCCTCGCCTTGGACATAGGACAGATACCGGTGCGTGCTGATGGTGTTGAAATCGTGGGGACCATTGTCGGTGGGAAGCGATTGATGTTGCAATCATCATCGATCAATCAAGATCGAAGACAGCTGATCGACACTGGACCGTTGACTTGACCTGGGCCCCTGAGCTTCCCCGGACCCACTGAAGACTAGCGCGCAGATCCCTGCCAAGGACATTGGAGCCCACCGTGCTACGGGATGCTAGTGTAAACTTGTTGACTTCGAACGTCAACAACGCGGACAGATCAGCACAAGCACACTACGTCCGCGAGGACCTACATTTCAGCTTGAATCTAGGACCAGTTGCCACGATGTCTTACCCACACTCTCCCGCACCCTCGAATTACAGCGACTGTGTCGCCTCACTACGCACCTCCGTCGCTCTACTCGAGAACTCCGTCAACACGCTTGGCAACGGCGTCACCGATTATCCCAGACTGTCCTCGGTGCTCAAGACCGTCCGAGTGAGTCCTGCCTCCCCACACTCCAACCTTTACCAGACCTACCCATGCCCTTCCTTCCTTCTTCAACAGTATCGGAGCCTCCCTAGTGGACTCCCTCACTAACCCCGTCGCTTCAAACACCAATAGCACTACGAACTGATCCCCCAACCAACCCTAGCAGCCGCCGAGTCCTCCCTACGCGACGAGATAGGCCCCTTCGTAACACACCTCCTCGACCGAGCAGACCGGCAGATCGAGCGGCAGGCGCGGCGGATCGAGACGCTCAAGGCGCGCAACGACCTGAACGCGGGGAGGCTGGGCCGGGCTAGTCAGGGAGCAGCTGCTACTCCCCCCGAGCCCCCCGCGCTGAGGCGCAAGCCGTCGGCCAGGAAGACGCTTGACGGCGGGGCCGGGCTGAGGGCCAGGGCGGTCAGGCAGCGCAAGGAGGCGCTCAAATATGGCGTCGAGAGGCTGGAGATGGAGGTTGCGCAGAAGGAGAGGGAGTTGAGGTTGCGGTTGCAGGAGGCGTGAGGGGCGGCCGGCTTGTCGTGTTTGTGGTTGCGTGACGAGGTGCGTCGATGCAATATCTTGGCTTGGGAGGGGCGAGAGGCTTGTTATGAGAGATACCCAATTGCAATTTGTCAAAACAATATGGGAAGCACCATGTCCCTTGCTGAGGCGGAGGGGAGGGGGAATACAGCTGACACCAGTATTACCCGGCCCCGAGCACAATCTACATTTTGATCATCCGAGGGAAAGACTTCGTGGCCGTACAGGCACATGTACAGACGAGCACATATACCCCTGGGGCCGAGGAGCCTGGCGTTGCCTGTTGAAGCCGCCGCTCGGAACTGTGCTATGGTGTGGCAACGAGGCGAACATTTCTCGAGCCAGATCATGGAACAGCTGCATTAATGGCACGCGGCCCAGGCAGGTGTGCATATGATAATAAAATGGAACTGCCATCCAAACAGTGTGGTTTGGCATGCGTGGCCACAAAACTATGTCATCATGGCAGTGATTGCTACGATGAATCATTTCATGAGAATTATTGCCGACAATTACGATCAGCCATGTTTGAGAGCACATTTCACGGTCTGAAGATTGTGGCAAGGCGCATATGTTCAGGTCTCATCCATTGTGACAGCCATGGCTGCTTCGGCTGCCTTTCACATTATATGTATGTTACTACAGGGTGCTACTGACATCTACACACGCTCATAATCATTTCTCCACCATCGCTCACATCCTAAGTGTGTTATCGTGGCCATGAACATCGTGAGCCATTTCCATAGGAGGGTCGGTTGCTTGCGGTTGGTATCCAGCGAAAAAAATACATAGAAAGAAAGAAAATGGGAAATTGCAAGGTCAAACGAATAATTTCAGCAAGAATCGCTCGGTTCCACATGTAATAGCGTTCACACGCAAAAAATGGCAGTAAAAAAACAAAGGAGGCTTTCCATAGTAGAAGAGAATCTGTGGTGGACGTATTGCTCCCTTTTGCCCAGGGAGTGACCCGAAGGGCAGGGTACTAGAGACGAACGTAAGACAAGCTCATAAACCTCAAACGGACCCAGATTCGGCCAAAATATGCCTACTCCAACGCATCCAAAGCAGCGGAGACAGACGGGTCTCACGTTCCTTGAAAAGCCCTTGCCGTGATACATCTCACAGCCGTTGTGGCCCGTGTTTCTCGTCCTCATGATCCATGCATATGCCAGACCATCAACGGTGAGCGAGTCCGGGACCATCAGTCTATTCCCATCATACTCAACACAGGCAACCCACGAATCGGCCAGCTCTCTGGGTATACGCTTAAACTGATAACACACAAGTCATGATGAGGTGGCCATATATCGGCCCGGCCTCTTTTGATGTCTGGCCGCAAACCCGGGGCCAAGATCGTGTCCTGCTCATTTTTACGAGCCGTAAATTGCTGCCGCTGCACCCCATGTGCTCGGGATTTTATAGCAGGATCAGGTAGTTGCTTGGCGCAATACCTGTCTCGCCATTGTCCTTCCGCGCTTGCCACCATCGACCGCTGACGTCGCTAACCTCTAGGATCTCGTGCTTGGAGAAAGAAATCTCGTTGGCATCATCGGGGTTCGCCTCGTAGCTGTAGATGGCCTTGGCGCGGTACGGGTACTCGGTCGGAGGGACTATCTCCCCATCGGGGCCAGTAGGGCCTTGAGGCTTCAGTTGTTGGTTGCCAAATCCGTTGGCCCCAACACTATTGCGGGCACCGGGTGCTGTGGAAATGCCGGCCACGGGCGAGGGGTTCTCGAAGCCGTTGAGCTGAGCAGATGTGTACATCTGCGGCGGCTGCACAGAATTTGAAGTTTCGGGGCGCCCACCACCATATCCGCCCGTAGTCTGCCGGTTCATCATGTGGGACTCCTTGGTCAGTGCGAAGGAGTCCAGGTAGGCTCGTGGAACGGCCGAGGGCGCAGAACCAAAGTAGAAGGTCCAGACAATCTGCATTCAGATGAATTAGCATATGTGCCAAGGCAGCCCTGATCTTGACTAGCCACTTGTTCTGGGACATTAGAGCGAATGAATCACATACAGTCACCATTGACAACAAGATGAAACCAGCAGAAGCAGCCTCCCTTGCGCCATTCTCAGAGTAGATATGAGTGTTGACCGAGGATGTGGCGAGTACCAGCCCGCATGCAAGGTATCCCACCAGGGCGACATGATAGGTCTGGGCGGTGTCGGATGCTACGACCACGCTGACTCCAATCACTAGGAAGAAGTAGAAGACGATGGTCCACCACGTATAGCCGGGAAAATTATCTCCGCCGACTTGAATGCGAGCGATGATAGATGAGATGAAAGAAATTATCCATGCCAGCTAGAATCTACTGTCAGTGAGGGCCGTACTAGGGTTGACCTGTTGGGGGCCGAGAGGATGGGTTGCAGGATGCAGGTAGCGGGCGACAAGGCTGGGGAAAGAGGGGCCATGCGTGCTTACTGCGGAAATGGAGATGGTAGCAAGAGCGAATGGGTCACCGATTATATTGCCGGCGCTGATGCCTCGTCGGCGGTACTGTCTGTTGTTCTCCATTTTGCGCAGAGATGGTGAATGGAGTGAGCCGTAGTTCGGCATAGGGAGCGAATTCAGGGAAGGCTGTAGCTGAAGCCGAGGTGCGACAAGCTATCTTGGGCAGATAGCGCGACTTGGGGGAAATCTCAGAAAGTTCGTAGGCAATCCCAGTTGAGCATCGGCGCAAATCAATATCCGTGCAAAAGTTGCGTAGTTCCAGATAGTGTCGTTGCGAACGGCTGCAATTCCAAGTAGTGTTGGTTGGTGCGGCAAGGTAGCAGGTGGTGGTCGGCGGGAGCCGCGACGTGGAATGATTGAACCGGAGTGAGGCGACAAGCTGAGATGACACAGACGACAACGCACTGCCGTGAAATTGACACAGATTGACTGGCCGCAGTTGGTTGATTGAGAAGAAAGGTATGACGCCCTCTCGGTTGATACTCGCTCAGTGGGTTTCCTTTGATCAGATGGTGCCGGGCTTGAGTCCTGAACTAGGTACTGTCGTCTCGTCGAAGTGAACGGCGTAGGGGCCGTATCTGTCGGATCGCAAGTTCAAAGGCCGGACGTCTCTTTGTCCGTCTTCATTCAACCTGAATTGCCAATCTTTAGGTTGTGGTAATTCGCTAGGTTATTTCTTCCTTTCTTCTCCTTGCTGTTCGACACCCGAATTTCAAACCGTATCCTTTCTCGCAGTACCGGACGGCGCAGTGTTCCGGATCGGTGGTTCAATGTAGTTCGGGTCGGGAGGAGATGATCGTAAGATGAAGGGTGGCGTCTGGCAAGGTGGTAGTCGTTTCGTAGGCGAGAAATTGAGAAATTGAAGGATTGGTCGTGAATCAAGGCAAGGGATTAAAGAGGGAAGGGAATCGAAGAGGTTGGTGTTTGCTATGCAAGCCTGGGCAATAGCGGTATGGAATCCCAAAGGGAGGAAAAGGGAGGGAAAAAGATACCGTGGGCTAGCCAAGGTAAGAAGGGAAATGGTGGTGGGCTTGGGATTGGGATTGGGATCGGATTGGGATTGCAATGTTGAGTTGTGCAGGCAGACCGGGGAGGGAGAGAGTGCCTGAGTTGCGGGCGTGAAGGAGCGGACGACCCAGAACCACGATGGCTGGCAGGGGTCACATGCGCTAAGGACCGTGCAGGAAGGACCCCAGAGACCCGTACCTAGCTAGGCGTTGCAAGCTTACAGGGAGGGGACCGGATGGAAATGAGGCCCTGGCGGGATATTGTTAGTGCTAGCTACCTAGGCATGCAATGTCGCCCAGACCCATCAACATCCCTGGATCCAGATGTCTGCAAGTTACTGCGGGCGACGAAGAATATAGGTGCGTCCACCACTAGAGGTACACTGGTCCATACTGCCGCCGACCTACCATGGTAGGTACCTAGGTACCTAGAGATGTGGGTACCTGAGTACCTAGGTAGGTACTTACCTTCCAAGCTTTTCCCGTAGGTGCCCGCTCAGCTGTGGTTTATTGTTCATCTGGGCAAACAATGCTTGGGAAGGCACCGCCACCTTCCCTGTAGTGGTGTGCGGCCGTTACTCATCCACGGATTACCCCTGGATCCTCCAGCATTCTTACATACCAAACCGGCAACCAGCTATGCCTACTTAGTGACTCTTGTCGGTATACAGGGTCTGAGCAAATTGGACACACTCGTGTTCTAGACTTGAGTATACCTGGGTACTGTTGGGGATCCATGATCCTCTACGACTACCTAAGTAGCTGAGTATCTATCTGCTCAGGCGGGTCACTAAAATAGTAGATGCGTCAGCACACGGTCAGCTCTAGAGACCACGCGGTACTTCGGTAAGTGCCCTGGTAGCTGCCGGACTACGGCAACAAATGACCTGCAAGTCTTCAAAAATGCATGGCCTCGAAGCGTATTCGGGATGGAACTAGGTTCATACAGCTTTTGAAGAGGGCAGAATCAAAGACAGCTGCATGTGGTGATAGGCTGGTATCGACTCCGGATCATCGCGGGTTAGCGATGCTAGGACGGCTAGTCTCGTCTGGTGTCTGGCGTCTGGCATCTGGTGTCAACAGTAAATCCATAAATCTCCGACAACGAAGTCGCCGAAAGGTCTAGTGGTGGGCACTGGTAGATCGGTCCAGTCATCCATAGATTTTACGATTTCTCATCCGCGTGGTTTGGGTGTGACAATACAAGAGGGGCAAGGGACATGACTTGACAATTTGTCGAGCACTAAACGCCCAGGAGCCTCTATGCGCCATCGAAGTGATCATAGGTTTTGTCGTCAGTACGGACAGGATATCGAGTTTCCCGTGTCAGACCATTCAGGTTACAACGCCTGAAACCGATGGGATCTCCATTGGTTATCCTCGAGAATTCGTGAGCTACTCCTGCATATGTACCCCGTTGCCCTGCATTAACGTATCGCTGACCACAGCGACCTCAGACTCTTCTATTCCGGCACTTATAACCATGGCGGTGTGTTACATTGGCTTCGTCTCCAGAGATCAAAGCGAAAGGAAGGCTGAGATAACCATTAGCCTCAAGCACACGGGGTGAGGCCCCTAGAGTGAGTAGTGCAGGGGTCTGATTGACACACGGAAAAAGACAGACAACTTGAGAAGGAATTGAGACGCTCCTGTTCTGAAAGATCTAACTTCATCTTCACCGCCGATCTCTTCATCCAGCTTTGAAGCCGCACGTCCTGCCGAGATCTCGGAGCGAATCACTGCCCCTTGTCTCCGCTGTCGTGACACGATCGTCGACAAAATATAGATGAATCCATCAACAAGCGCAGGCCAAACGGTTGTTCCTGCGTCAAATAGCGTCTCTTTAGCGCCTTCCTGTCCCACATCTGTCCGTCAACTTTCCCAAGTGGATATCAACACGTTTCCCTGATGGGGCAATCTTCGATAACCTCCTCCACTACTACGGCGGTATCACGTGTATGATCGACGTCAGCCGACCAATATTCGACGCGCCACCACTCCAACATACCTAGGTAGTAAGTACATGTAGCATACTAGCTCGGCTAAATGCGATATCCACGATATCATAGAGTAGCAGACAACAGCGACTCTCTGCAACTGTGCTTACGAGTGGCTCCAAGACCTCCTGATTGTTGAACATACACACCGGAAGCTGAGATCTCCCAGTCAAATGGTGATGTGTAGGGGCGGTCAGATCATCTCCAGAAGTCACTACAAAAGGTGGGCATATATGTAGATGCATGGCAGCCAATTACAGAGGAGGCTATAGACTGAGTGACATTTTGTAAATCTTTCGGTTCTACAAGACGATACGCGGATTACACATAACCAGTCCGTGCGCCGTGTTAAGCGAGGCTCAAGTGTATAACCAGGAAGCAGGCCCCCATTTAATGGTCGCCCCTTTGAAATTTCGATTGACCGAAAGCCTAGCATTGAAGCCATTTATCTCCGACAAAGAAGATCTGCTTGCTACACAGACTCGTGGGCCACATAAATAGCACGGCGGCCTCACTAGCCTTACTAACCTCAACTGCAATTGATTAAGAGATTTGCCCCTTTCCCTTAAGGGCTTCTATGGGTTAATGGGATCATGGATACTCATTAGAGCCGAATTGAGCACTCCGTTCGTCACACACGACATCAACATGGTATCGTCAACGACCAGGCATTGAATCATGCCGCCACAAGCACGGATGCCTACGTACAGACCACCCACTTGTGTTCCTGAGTCTAGGGCTGGCCTCGGCTTTGCTCCGCCAACAAGCGGGTCATCGGCGCGGTTCCGAGGCTCCGGACGCCTGGACACATGAGAAAGATGAACAAAACCAGTCTATACCTCTCCCAGGGTCCAGACGTCAATCTTGAGGGTCTCTTTCTTCATTAGTAGATCTTGCCCCACAGGATACTATCCTAGCAATCTCTTGGACGAGGAACACAGTGTAGACAAACGTATCATTATCGTCCGAAACCCCCGCGAGGTTCATATGACTTCGAATCTCAACGACTATCCTGAACCACGAGGCTCTATTCAGTGTCGTGTACGCACGACGCGGCCTAGCAGTTCACTGACCACAGCCATCCTGCTACGGCTCTCACCCAGGCACACCTATCCGACAGTTATTCCTCCGCTGGCTTGGCTTTGGCCTCTCGCGCTTGAGTAGAGCGGGACTCTTCTGATGGGCGATATCATTTGGTGGAGCACGATGGAGTGCACATGGTAGAGGAAATAGGCCTAGCTCCAAGCACACCCAATCTCGCAAACACATTTCAACTCCTCCATTGCAGTGGACCTGGTCTTCATGTTGGGAGGGGAACGCATACCTTCAATGGCCCCGCGAATGCGAACTAATACTCCCAATGTGCGATACAGCCAAATGGCAACAGTCCGGACGGTGAGTCGCTGCTTGCTTACTGATCGCGTGGATATAGACCCCACGAAGACCATTACATCACCCATGCTGTAGTTGCAACATTACAGCCCACCCATGTAGCGTTACCGGTCCAGACCACCGCGTAGCATGTTGTAAGTGATTGTTCACAACCTCGCCAGCTCTTGCACCAACACGGGACAACATCCATTTGAGGCCAGCTACGAGGCCATGTCGAACCAACCCGGCCTCATATCCATTGGTGCCTCATCATCGTGATCAGATCGAGTCCAAGAGCTGGTCGCTTGTAGTGACTTAGGCGGTAGCCTCGGCCCACCAGTGAGGCCCTGGCGGCCCGCTCTCAAGTTATACATCGTTCGTAAGAATTTGATGTCGACATCCGTGTAACTGTGTTGTTGGATCTGGGCACGTTCCCGCGTGCGGCGAGGATTCCAACATGGTCCACCACTGAAGAACGTTTCTGCGAGCTCTTGGTTAACCATGTTGCTGACCACGACCACACTCAATCCACCTCCCCATCCTTCTCCCTCAGCGCCTCCGCCCTCCTGACCTTCCTCTCGACTCTCTCTACGCGCCCCTCGACATCAGCTACGAAGCCACCATAGCCCACGACCCTCTCCTCGTACCACTTCCTCACGACACGCTCGCTCCGCGCCCTCAGCTCCGCGATCTCGGCCTCCTGGGCCAACTGTGTGGCCTCAATGCCCTTCATGCGCGGCAGCAGGGCGACGAGGTCGGCGCTGAGTTTCGGGTCGGGGACTGGAGTGTCGGAAGTCACAGCCGTGAGCGCGGAGACGGTGCTGGGAAAGGACGATGCGAAGGAGAGAACGGTAGCGCGTAGGGCTGATGTGTCGAGCTGTGAGGGGGGCGGGTCATTGGCGGTTGGGGCCTGGAAGAACGTTGGGTGGGTGCGATCTGCCGGATTGTTAGCATTGGAGTTCCATGATCGTGACGAGATGAATTCAACTAAGTTGGGGTCCGTACACAGCCTGAGGAGGTCGGCGTAGACGCGGAAGCGAGACATGAGTGATCCGAAACGTCGCTCTAGGTGGGCGAGAGACTCGCTCGCCGATTCATCATCGTCTGTTGACTTGGCTACTGGCGCCGGCGTCGAGTCATAAAGGATCTGTTCGATATGCAAGAGGCGAGCCTCCAGTAGCGATATTGTCTGGAGGGTGGTATTGTCGAGTGTATTTTCGTCCATGGTCCGTGTCGGTCTGGCTTGGACCAGCTTCGGTCACGCTTTTTCAGCCAGGGTGAGTTCAATCCGATCCTGCACCTGCAGCCTTTTGCCTCACCTGAGAGATGATCAGCGAGTATAAAGCTTCGCTGAGAAGATGCGTCGTACTACAACAACTATCTGCAGTGTAAGAAGCTCGGATCGATAAGGCTGGGTGGTCGAGCATTGCCCCTGGAACGATTGGTGGGCCTGAACAAGTGTCGCGTCACAGGGGGTCAAGCATGTGCTATACGTCAGTGTCAGGTCGGGAGCGCTAAGCCGATCCAGGGGCCCGATTAGCGGCCGGGATTCGGGGTCCTCATTGAGTCCGGGGTGTTCCAGGCTCGGCAGATGACAAAGCCAGCAGATCGGAATGTATTTCGTCTTGTGACAACAGAGTGTCGCCAACCTGCCGCATTCCAGCAGTCCTTCCAGTCAGGCTCGCCCTAGCGTCAACGCTGCTATCGGATATAACTCGTCGCGAGGGCAACCTAACGCTGAGTAACCCGCCGCCGGTGCCGGTTTAGTGGAGACCGATCGGAGCCACCTCCGTGAAAGCGGATCATCACGACAGCGCACATCATCTCCCACAAGCCGGCCGCGAATCCATCGCAGACTCTCTATCTCTCTTGGACATCCCGGTACCTTGTGTTCCACCCGACAACCCATCCGTGGCCTTTCGCACCTTGTCATTCCGACCGCCATATCCTCGAAGACTAGCCTACAACAGGCAATACCGACGACATCAACTGAACAACTGTCTACAACTCTGTGCTGGAAGAGGTGGCTGCTTGGCGTGAAGCACTCGTGCTATGACGGACTACGCGACTTTCACTGATGGAAGCGTATCAGGTTCTGAAGCCGGAGCCATGGCACGGTAGGTCATCACTGGATTCGACGCCCTCCCGGCTTTCTGGATGCTAGCATCGTGCGTCACTAGTCTGCGCTGGTGCTTGGATCCATGCGCCGACTCCTGGCTCACTTGCTGCACTGTTTCGATGGAGACACAATGCTAACGAACGTTGTTTTGACAGACCAAAGCGAGGGCGCAGCCCCAAAGTAGGAGGAGGCCATGCCTCCATGTTGAGCAGCACCGTCAACCTACTAAACACCATCGTCGGTGCTGGAACGTTGGCGATGCCACACGCCATGTCGCAGATGGGGATGACGTTGGGTATCATCATAATAGTGTGGTCCGGGATCACTTCAGCCTTAGGGCTCTACTTACAAGCACGCTGCGCCCGATACCTCGACAGGGGCAATTCGTCCTTTTTTGCGCTTTCGCAGCTCACGTATCCCAACGCCGCCGTCATATTCGATGCCGCGATTGCGATAAAATGCTTCGGGGTGGGTGTCTCGTACATGATCATCATCGGTGACTTGATGCCCGGAGTGGTCAGGGGCTTCAATCCGAACGCAGACGACGTGCCGTTCTTGGTGGATCGGCACTTCTGGATCACCGCCTTCATGCTCATCATCATACCTTTGGGCTTCTTGAGACGACTAGATTCACTCAAGTATACCAGTCTGATTGCCCTGGTGTCTATTGGATATCTCATCGTCCTTGTCGTCTATCATTTTGCGTCAGACCATATCCAGAACCGGGGCGATGTGAGCTACGTTTCTTGGAACGGCCCGGTTGCCTTCCTGAGCAGTTTACCAGTCGTTGTCTTTGCGTATACTTGCCACCAGAATGTAAGCTTCCCCCGTTCCTGCCTCTCGCTACGACGGCGGGCTACTATACTGTTCCTCAATCGCGCTGGTGCTAACGAGTGCTAGATGTTTTCCGTTCTCAACGAGATCAAGGACGGCTCACCAGGCAGCATTGTCGGTGTCATCGGCACCAGTATCGGCTCCGCAGCTAGCATCTACGTCCTGGTTGCTATAACCGGCTACCTGACCTTCGGAAGCAACGTCCTGGGCAATATCATCATGATGTATGCGCCCTCCGTCGCCTCGACGATTGGCAAAGCCGCCATCGTCGTGCTCGTCGTATTTAGCATCCCCCTCCAGATCCACCCCTGCCGGGCTTCCCTCGATGCCGTACTCAGGTGGCGACCCAACCGCAACCAGCGCCGCTCCGACTCCCCCAGCAATCGATCCCTCCTACCCACCTCAGGACAGACCGACAGCCACGGTGCACCCGTTGTGGCCATGTCCAAGATCCGCTTCGCTGTGCTCACCACCTTCATCATCGTAGTCTCGTACACGGCCGCCCTGACCGTCAGCCAGCTCGACCGCGTGCTTGCATATGTAGGCGCGACGGGATCCACTTCCATCAGTTTCATTCTGCCGGGGCTGTTCTACTACAAGATCAGCGACCCAGACAGCATCCACCACCAGCGACTCACCAAGGAGGACGACGACGCAGACGCAAACGACAGCGACGATACGGATGTTGGCAACGAGCCAGCCAGCTCAGGCCTCTTGGAATCCGCCGGCAGTGTGCGCTCCGGTAGCAGTGGTGGCTATGGCGGGTGGTCGCTGTTGCGGAAGAGGTGGAGGTGGGATCTAGAGCATCTCGAGCACGGCCTGTTGAGGAAGCTGGCGCTGGGCTTGGCTATATATGGCATCTGTGTCATGGTGGTTTGCCTCATCTTGAACTCTTTCTTCACGGTGGCGCACTAGATAAGTTGTCTAAGTCGGGCTTCTTGGCGGAACTCGATAGAGGTGATTCTGTGGAAATTCGCGGTCGATCATCAGCAGATTTACATATTGTTTTGCTTGTATCTGACCTCATGCAGATATATCTGGTCATCTGTCGCCATGTTGTATATGTGTGGCGTTCAGGGAGCGGCGTCTGCTCGCTATCTCTGCGGTTTGGAGACCAGGCCGCCTTACATTTGTTTCGAATGACTTGGTTTCGATACTTGAGCTGGTATCGGTGAGACTACGATTTGGACAAGCAGCTTCTACCAGACGATATTGGATATAGGAAAAGGATATCTACTGCATTTCCCGATTTGCTACGTCTACAACATAGCAAGACATATTTGCATTCCAAATTTTGTCCTCTTGAATCATTCTATTACATCCCATTGATCAGTTATGCCCACTGCCTCCTGCAACCCCATGGATTGCGTCCCGAGTAACGCGTGCAGATTATGATGGCTCTGTCGACACAAATCGAGAGTTCCGAGCCTCGAGGTAATTACAACGACAACACGCTCCGTGTGGAAAGTGTCGCCTATATGTTATTTGAGTTAAGATGAAGATATAACGAGGCCTGCACAGGCATTCCTAACAAGAAAAACCTGTCCCGCACAGAAGTCCACGACAAGGTAGTCCAACCGAGCCCCTCAGGGCCAAGCTCGACGATCTGCATCGCGCCGCGTTGTTCGAAGCCGCCTATGAGGCTTTCGACGTGTACCTTGTTTCTAGAAAACAAGCGGACAATGAGAACTACCAACTACAGGGAGAACTGAGCGAGCTTCGGCGCATCGCAGCAAGATGGGGGGTGGAGGATCTTCGCCACCACTTTCAGGGCTTAGGACAGGATGTGGCCCGGTGCAGCGAACAGTAGTGGGCTATTGCCGGCGGAATTGGACCACAGCGGCTGGAAAGCTTTGGGAGGCGGACGAGACAGGAGGATGGGCCTGGGCGGACTTCAGTAGATGGACAATGGGGCACGCCGGAAAGAGAGGAAGTTGGAGTATGATCGAGAGTGTAGTCGCATCATGCCCAGGCTAAAACGGGTTTCCAGGGTCGATGCTTGGGCATCACCAAGAGGTATTCGAGGGTCGGTTTTGGCTTGGTCAGTTTCCCAGCGTTATAGTTAGACTGTCATTGCAACGCCGCGGCACGAGTACCTATCCCATATAACACACAACCAGCCCTTTGGAACGCCACGAGAATGCAATTGTATACCAAGTGAAGAGAAATCGAATTTTGGGCGACGAACCCGTTACACCTTAGTCGTAGCCGTTGTGTCCGTCTGCAGCGTGGGGGGAGGGTTCTTTGCCTGGGGTCGATACTTAGGCTCTAATATGCCAAGCTGTGAGGACCCTGTTAGCAAGCGTAACACGAACGATACTTCCCCCTGGTATTACTCTGAAAAGTTCCAGAGCGGGAAGAGTAGTATGGGCGAGAATGCGTACCATTGATAGAAACCTCCATACGGTGTCAGTTGGCTGAGCTCCCACACCAATCCAGTACTTTGCCCGGTCAACGTCAAGCCTGATATCCTTGTGCAGCTTTCCCGAATTGTCGTAGGAGTCCTTCTTCGGTATCGGATCGTAGGTGCCTATGACCTCTAGAGGCTTACTGTTCCGCGCCGTCCTGAAGAGGTTCTGAGGGTCAGCTCTGTTCTGTCCTGGTCTGTCCTGGCGGCGCATCTGCTGTCTCACCTTGCGTGGGCGACGACAATGTTGTAGAAGGGGGAGTTCTTCCGCCCAAAGCGGGCGAGTCTGAGTTTGACGACCATTGCTGCGGCTGAGTGACGGATTGGCTGTTCTGGTTGCAGTGCGCAATGTTGGAGTCGAGGGTGTCGCGCGATCTTGCCGGCCTCAGCTTTTTGGGTGGGGCCTGAGCTCTTGCTTGCGGTTGCGAAGAACCAATCATATGCCGGTCTGGTTAGTCATCGGCAACGTCCCCCATTGAGCCGCCTCATCCCTGTACCTACCTAGGGCATTACTATGCACTAGGTATGTACCTAAGTATGTATCCCTGATGTGTAAGTGTGATGTCAGATCACCTTGGATAAACAACACGGCTCTTTCTATCAAAGGCTAGAAAACGACTGTTTCACTGCTTCGCTATCTTCTATCTCTCTTGCTTACTCTAATCCGGTGACCTTCTCAGCAATCATACGGAAATTACGAAACATAGAACACACCTTTCACCATGGTTCTTAAAGTATGTGCCAATCCGGGGAGCCCGCGCCGTGAGACTTGAGCTGACAGAGAAACCCAAGACTCTCGGTTCCAAAGCTGCCGCAGCTTTGGACAAGGAATTAATGAGCACCGGCGCCTTCTCCATCGACCAGCTCATGGAATTGGCCGGTCTCTCTGTCTCGCAAGCTGGTATGGCCACCCCGTACTAGCTGTACAACTTCAAATGTCGACTGCCTTGACTCGGCTGATGGACTCGTTTAGTGTACCGCGTTCATCCCCCAAGCAGTGGTCGCCGCATCTTGATCGCGTGCGGCCCTGGAAACAATGGTTCGTCCGTCACCTACCTCTGTTCTGGCACATCGAGTCTGAGGTCCTATGCTGACTGGCTCCGGTTCAGGTGGTGATGGACTGGTAGCTGCTCGACATCTTCGACAATATGGTTACCAACCTACCATCTACTATCCCAAGCGCAGCAAGAACGACCTTTATCAGGTAAGATTATCTCGTAAACTCCTGGGCCGTCCTTCCCTATGTCCTATATCAGGGTTAGCCTGGCAAGTACGATTGCGTGCACATCAACGACTATGAACTGGCTTCGACAATTCTTTTCGTGATTTGGGTTGGAAGACACTCGTGTACATTATGCTTTCCATATACTCATTCCTTGCCCTGGTCTCCTTGTTTGAGGGGAGTCTTGCTCACAACATTCCAGCGCCTGGCTAAACAGCTAGAGGACCTTGAGATTCCATTTACCGAGGATTTCGTTGGGGCGATCAAGTCCACGGACCACGTAGTTGACGCAATCTTCGGTTTGTCCAGATGACCATTCCGCGCGATCTCTGCATCATACTCATTTCTCGCAGGTTTCAGTTTTTCAGGTGAGGTCCGCGAGCCGTTTCCTGCCGTCATCAAGGCCTTGGAGGAGACGAAGCTGCCTGTAACGTCGGTCGATGCGCCATCGTCTTGGAATATCGATGAAGGCCCACCAAAGTCGGGTGTGGGTAGTACATTCCACCCCACTGCTCTGATTAGCCTGACGGCGCCCAAACCTCTTGTGAAATTTTTCCGTGGCCGACACTTCGTCGGGGGGAGGTGCGTACCGTATTGACACTCGCTGGCCCTGGGCCGCTACTGACGTCAAACCAGATTTGTGGCACCAGCCATTGCTAAAAAGTATGATTTTGACGTGCCGGAGTACGAGGGTTTGGACCAGGTCGCCGAGGTTCCTCTCGATGAGCAGAGACTGTGACCTGTTGCGCAGATTCATCGGGCATCGCGCATCGCCTTGACATTGTCCTGGGATTGGAGGACTTGGTGGAGGTTGTCAACTGACGACACATCCTCCTGATCTGCTGTTTGGGCAGACAGGGCTTGGGCATCTTCCCTCCATCATATCCTCCTTAACCTCGGTAACCAGACGTGGGCAGACGGACATCGGGGGACGGAAACTCGGACAGAGCTCAACAAAGATGAGGTACTCCTTCCCGCAGACTGGGCAGTCGTAAGAGTGCCTCTCACACATGAAGCTCGAAACATGCAGAAGCTTCAAGCAGTTGTTGAAGTCGACGTGGTTAAGCAACAAAATGACAGCGCATCGTCGACAACCTGGTCGGTCTGGTCGGTCCTGTACCTTGGTGATATATAGGAAATACAGGACGCTCGGTGCCTTCTCTGACTGTCAGCATACCGGCGTCACCGGGTACTCCCTTTGGCAGAGATCAACATCAGACTGACAGAAAAACCGAGGGGAGAAGGCGACGAATATCATAAGGCCGCCGTGGAATAATCAAGGGTCTTCTGGCGTGTCCGTATCTTTGCCACTATGCTTTCCACTACCTTGTCAGATCCAACTGTACTGTGGTATTCTTGGCGCCTTGGTCAAAAGACTGTGGCGATGCCGAGGGTGATCTAGGTGCCGCGGCACGAACAGGAATGGTTTCTCGACTCTCCCGCGAAGTTCTGGCCGTGGACTAGACTCGTACACGAAAGGTGACCACAAAAGACATTGATCACGGGAAGGAAGGCCAAGAGATTCCCTGGTAGGGAATATAATCAATCATCTATCCCTACCCCCAAAAGGTCTGTTGCATCTGCGGCCTCCTCCACAACAGCTCGACAACTCCTGGACTGGGGCTGTAAGCGGAAAGCGGAAAGCGGAAAGCACCGGACCTTTTGCTCCTCGGTGCTTCTGATAGGTCCATGCTGGTGGCGCCCCCAAGCAGGAGACAGCATACATGCTCATACATCTACACAGCTGCTCTCGGAGTAAGGGTCTAGGCCTTCTTCATGGACCACGTACCGCCGATCTGAACAATCATTCTTGGAAGCTGGCGGTGGGAGATTGTGTCCTCCACGATGTGTTCTGAGGACCTCGGGGAGGTCAGATGAAGCGAGGGTTTCTCGTCCTGTACTTATAAGCGGCCACCGTCATGGTCGCATCATCACTGTGCAGCTGTGCACCTCCCCACTGCCCCTCCTCGGTCCCCTCTGCCCCAGCGCCCCAGATCCTGCTGGAAAATGCCAGGTGCTTCCGCGATTGACCCGCCGTGCTGGATACTATCCGAGGCGAGAAATATTTGCAACCCTTCAAGGTTGCTGATCCAGAAACAAGACTCGTCAGGGCGAGGGACCCCTGACTGTCGCGAGGGGGAAGAATGAGATGCTGTATTGATACTCGCGCATTCGAATCTCACTTTGGCAGCCTACCTACCTACCTTGCGCCACTACGGAGTATGCACAGCCAGCGATGGCGTAACCCTTTTGGTCGATCCTAAGTGTATTGCTCCCGGAATTACGCCGCACCCAGAGAAGGACCCTGAATATTTTGACCCTTCTGGCGGATCCCCACGAGGACTTCACAGGATCGCACGAGCACAGCACAGACCTCGGAAGATGTGCGATCTGTTGCGCGGGACCCACCGCGTTAGCATCTTCTCCCGCGAGTCGGCAGAGGTCTGACGGCCGGAATATCCTCGCTAGGACGGAGGAAGCTAGTCAAGCGAAGCGCACATAGCACCGACAGTATGGAACGGCTACGCACTCTGGGAACTCACTTGACCAACCACCATAAATCCGGGCTGTAGTCAAAAAGACCACTAACTATTCACCTCAAGGGCCCACGTGTGTGCCGGCCCGCAAGCTGGTCGGTCAGCTATGGAGCTCCGGTAGGGCTGCCGAGTAGTCTCAGTGTCCTGGGCCCCATGACATCTCGATGATGAACCAGCACTCGAGCTCTTAGGGCAATCTCCCCAGTCCGGGGACTAGCAGCTTCCAGAAAATTCCAGCGAGTGGCGACCGTTGCGTATAGATATATGTACAACTAGCTTCCAGCGCCGCGGAAACAGGTTCCTAGTGGTCTTAGTCGTGTCTGCGTAAGCTAGCGGAGAAGCTCGTTCAGTGCTCATACTTACATGGCAGTCACGTACAGGATTTCCGTGAACAAGCCTGTAAGCAAGGCCACATCGCCACAGGGTGGCTCTCGTCTACGGGGCACAACAAGCATTTTCACTGACTAGGTATCTCATTCACCACAAGCCTTATACACGCACCCCACTCATCACCATGGACTGTCCGACCTTCTGGCAAAGTGGATATCCTGCGCTCATCCCGCGTCATTTGTATGAAGCATCCACGTGGTGTCAACGCCTTTGGCCGTGCTTCCCAACAAACAGAAGAGCCACATCTACTTCCGCGGTATGCTCCCACGGGGAAACGCTGGTCACCTGGGCAAGGCAGGCCTCGAGACTTCAGCTCAGTAACGTCGATATGCCCCGTGGGATCTCCTTCGTGACATAAGATTCGTTACAACGCCACACCTAATCTACAAGGACGAACCTGTGGCCCGCCACTGACCTTCTTCGTCTGCAAAGATTTACCGCCGAAGGTATTTGCTTCTTGGGCTGAGCCACCATTGCCCCGACGAGCTTATTTCCCAAACAAGACGCACTTGGCAACGAGCAAAACTCCGGCACCATACCCGCCCGGTCGAACTGCATACGGATTTTCGTCTTCATGCCGTTGTCTGCAGTCTCCTCTAAAAGACAGGTAGACAGGCTCCTGGCTGCCTCAGCCCCCCTGCCTTGCTGTCGGAATCTGCGCAGCTGCCTCGCATATGCACGTCCCTTACCATTCGCCACTCTTCGCAGGACTCCTAAATCTAGCTTTCACATGGAATATGCCGTGTGCTCAAAACGTATACCTCGAAGCTCGGAACGGAGCACAGGAGGCGACTTCGGGGATGCGATGTCAGGAAGCGTTGATTGGGCCGCCGCGCGGCCACTTCCTCGCCCATGTCTCACCCACATGCTTGGGGGCAGGATGAGTCGTGCCGGCGTACCTGTCGCAACAGACGGATGCCTTTAATATGGACCTAGAGGCTCAGGCCTCGAGGTCATACAATGACATCTGGATTCAAATAGCCGGTGCTATAGGTTCGGGAGGGGAAGTCTCACCAGAAACACAGGTGTCACCTCGTGGTCCGATTCCAGCAACGATACTTGGCCGAAGCAATTCCTTTACCAGAGGAAGGACAGTCTTACAGGGTTGTTCTGAATACTGACCAGGTGCTTCGGGCGCGCTCAAGAGGAAGTCACTCCGGCGCACGTTTGCCTTGCTTGCCTTCTGGCACTAATGGGTAGCATAGCAGACTGCCGTTCCCAGAATCCCAACCTTCTCTCGACATCACGATCGCGGATGTTCTGCTCCCCCATGGCGAAGCAGACCCTTCCCGAACTGGCGGATGGGAATAGTGTCATGAAGACATCCAGCCGCGTACCTCACGGTATGTGGGTCTTGTCAGGAACAAATGCTCCGGGCTGATATGGGTGTTACCTGCCGCTGTTTACCTCCGTACAACAGTCAGGCCAATCTCCGAGATCCAAAAAATGGAAGAGTTCATATTGACCTTGTCCTGCGGGGACCATGGCGCGATAATATTCGCATTCCTGGTCGAAATCCTCCGGTGTCCCGATCTCTGTGTCGAACTGGAAGCAAGGCACCTCTGCCAGCCGTGTTTCGCACCTCAAGAGCCATTTCGAGCCGATGAAGCGGCATTTGTCGCGTTTTATCAATATGGTCTCGCACATTGTCCTCCTTTATCACAGGTTTGTGTTCCGGCTGACTTCCCCGGACTCGTACAGGCTTGCTCATGAATACTTCTGCAAAACCAACCTATTCGTATTTCTTGTCAACGCCAGCCCTTCAGTGAGTCAGAAAACGTGACTGGGACTCCTGTTCCGTAAATCGAAACATTTTGTTTTCGTCAGTCACACGAGGCAAGGACAAACCTCTTGGTTATTTGTTGTCCAGCCTAGAAAATGTGTCGAAAACCATGGTGAGTCGACGGCCGGTGGCGCGTATGAGTGTCCATGCTGACCGACATGAAAGGAAGAATCCATATGTTGTCATTATCAGCTTCGATATAATGATTCCCCGGTCTTGACCTCTGATTTCGTACACAGCTGTCCTCGCCCGGCTCCTTGATTACTCGACGGTTTTTCGTATATGGTTTGCCTGAGGATTCCACCAGTTCATCGATCGAGTTTAAGCTTAGTATACCAAGTAATATCTCCGAAATTTCCATCAACATGATCCTCAGGTCCGGCACCGTCGACCTTCCCGAGGAAAAGATGTACATCCTGCTCGACCTTCCTCATGTCCTCCTTTGTATCCTCCGTCCACCGCCGTACATACACAGTCGTCATTCCGACCCCTTTTGCCGCCCTCAAGTCATACGCATGAGCCGCAATCATGATGCTTTCCTCTGGTTCTACGCCAACAAGCCTCATTGCCTTCTTGTACATCTCTGGATTAGGCTTCGTCTCCCCAAGAAGCTGACTGGAAAAAAGCATATTGAATTGCAAGCCTGACGACCTTGCCAGGTCCAGTTGGAGTCTCGTGGTACCGTTGGCAAGAACGAATACCTCATATCCCTGCCTAAGAGCAGCTAGTACTGCCGCCACGTCTGGCCATGCGTTCATCTTATGCCAGGCAGTTACTGCCCTCTGCTTTTCGTCTTCGCTGAAGATATAGTAGCTGTGGTCCGCAGTCGCCCGTGTCCCAAGAAGGGTGTCTAGAAGCCGGGCATGAGTCGTATCGATGTCCTCCGGAGACAGACCCTGCTCGAATCGGTCGTGGATGTCCTGAAAGAAGGCCTCGCGCCAATCGATGGCTAGTTGGCTTCTTGCTGAGGGTGGGATCCGCTCCGGAAATGCCGCGACGATGCTGGAGTGCCAGTCGAGACAGGTACCCATGAAGTCGAAGAAGATGGCCTTACGGTCTGAGAAGATGTCGCGTTTGTCCATAATTCTTCAATACGATCAATACCGAGAGCTGGATTCTTGATCATCACTCGTGAAGGGATGAGTACCTATTCAGCGTCGAAGGACAGTTCCGTGATAGCATCCATGTATGTGAGCAATGCGGGGCAGGCGGCGAACCCCCCGCTTGTTTCCTCGAATCCACCGCAGCCGAACCCAAAGACAACACTTGAAAGTAGAATCTGGAAACGCCCATGTAGTCTATCTCTTGTTTGTCTTCGCATCAATCAATATGCCGTTGTCAAGTGTCTCAGCAATAGGATACCTGCAGGGGTCATGTAAGAGGACTGATCTCACGATTGCCGGTTCTGTATCCTCTTATCATCGATACATGTCCCGGACTGTTGCATAGCGACCAGTGACTGCCGATAATACGATGATACTGGCTCGAGATCGTATTATTTAGTCGTCGAGTCAATGAAATACAAGATTTACCAACTCAAATCAACCTGAGCCTTGCACATGTGTTTGGGCTCATCCATGCATGATTCCGAAACCTTGGGAGGGTCCGGTACTGAAGTCAACGCTTCTCAAGGGTGAAGCACCTCACATGCTATGACTTACAGTTCACTCAATAATCGATATGTAGATATTGATATCCGAGCTGCCTGCAAGCTGGCTACATGCATTGTTATAGATGTAAGCTAAGCCCCGGCGCTACGTATAGCCTTATTCAAATAGTTGTGGTATTAGCGAGTTATATCCATGCAGTGGGTAGTTGACCTAGCGCTCTCCTGATCAAATATTGATGCTCCTTCCTCCTTCGTCTTTCATCAAATGGGCAACACCTTGCCCAAATAATATCATACATATGGAACCACCATCCTTCAGGGTCACCAAGACCCCGAGTATCAGATCAGAGCCTATCAGTGATATTGTATGGAGAAAATCATGGTATCTTTCAAGCTATCACCACTGCTCTCCCGCACGAGACCCGGACATGTGACAAGCAGGGCAACGCATCCCAGGATGTACCTGATAGCCATATCGATTTCAAAGGATCAAAGCAAGAGACTGATAGGGAATATCATCTAAGAATGTCGGAAAAAGTCTTGCTCGAAAGTTGTTGCTAAGTCCAGATCGGGAAGGCGAGGGGGGTGGGGGCAAGGGCGCCTTGAAGCGCGACCCAATTTCAGCCCTGTTGATGAGGAAACCCTCGATTTCTGTGACGATGACCTACTTAGTATGTATTGCACATGCTCGGTTAAAAAGTTGCTTGGAGGGTTACGTGCTATGCAACATTGAGAATTCCCTACCCCCACTGACCTTGGGCACATGGGGGGCGGTGGAAGATGCCTTGATATAGATACAAAAACAGTCGGAAGGCCGCTGCAAGTTTGGGATGCTTGAGCGCACATAATACGACAACAATGCCGTATGCATATTGCGAAAGGCTCAGCAGACGAACCTGGGCCCATCCGCACATACAAGTCGGCGACGCCCAAACCGAGACACAGCTAGATCAAGACCTCGGGAGTGTCAACAGTGGTACATAGCCCAGCGCTTCTCATTGCCTGAACCAGAAATTGAAAGCCAAGTTTCGATGTCATCATACCCCTCCCACTCACTTGGTGAAGGACTTCCTTTGTAGGCCCTTGATCTGGAGGTTCCAAACCTCTCGACTCAACTCCACCCACTCTTTTCCGAACTCCTCCAAAAGCTCGTTGAGGTCCACCGTGTTGCTGCGCAGCCACTCGCGGTACTCCTCTTCCGTGCAAAACGTAGCGGCCTTCCACTCACTAGTCCACTGCTTAACTGCCCGCTGAGCTGCTTCGCCCTGGCTCTGGATGCTGGTGACGATCATGTAGAAACTTGAACGGTGCTGGTGCTCAAAGTCCGGCTTGAACAAACGAACCTTGCCAAACTTCGAGAAGATATGGAAAAGGTAGAGGCTATTCCGACTCTCAGCCCTGTGCATAAGGACGACCATGCTGCCGCCGGGCTTGACGCGCGCTAGGGCAATGGCTAGCTGCGAGGTCTTTAGGCGCGCGGCTTCGCGGTGCTCGCGGTAAGAGGCAACCTGGTGGGTACGGAGGATACCACCTTCGCATGTGACCAGATTAAACTGTTGACGCGGTCGGATCTGCCGCGGGAGGAAGTTCTTGGCGTCCGGGTGCTCAGGAGGGATGTCGGCCTCGGTGATGCCGAGGTCTGCTCCCAGCATGGTGACGTCCGCCTCGATCAGTCTCAGGCGACGGTTCTTGACCAGGCATTCGACTCCGTTGTCCTTGGCGGGGAGAGTGATGCCGATGACCTGGGCGTCCCGGTTGACCTTCAGCGCCGTCTCGACGAAACCGCCGGGCGCGCATCCCAGGGCGAGCATGCTGGGCCGCTTGCTCGACAAGGTAAAGACACCGGTGGCGTCCTGCATCTTGGCCCCGACACGTTGCATCATGCCCAAGAAGATCTTGCTCGTGTTGTCGTCGGGGTTATCAGCGATGTGCCGCTGTCGCTCGAAGTATCGGTCGCCCTCTGGGTTATTCCAGCCCTGAGGTGCCAATCTAGTCAGAGATTGTCAATAATTACGATTCAGATGGCTTTACTTACCTTTAGGCGGATATCGGACAGCTCGCGAAATTCTGCGACGTTGTCAAGGAGGTACTGAGTAACGACATGGCGCTCGTGAGCGAAGATACGATCCTCTTCGGTGATAGGCTCGCCAGTTGCAGTGCCCCGATTAGCTTCGCCCTGCGGTTTACCGTACGCAGCGGTCGCGCGAGCCTCAGTGTCAGTTGCACCCTCATTGTCGACCAAGCTGGAATCGTGGATGTCCAGCTTGTTTAGACCAAGGACCAAAGCGGCATCGCCTTTGTCTTCGGTGGCAGACGAGTCGCTGCAATCAGTCGTTCGCTCCGATGGCCCAGAAGGTGAGCTACGAGGCTCCGGCGCCTGGATCTGGTCGCTGACCGCTTGATGCGACATCTTTGCGCTGATGGGGTAGGTAGGATGTCTCTTTTTCTTCAATACGATGAGTGGTGGGTTGAAGCTTGTTGTGGTCCCCCCAAACCTCAAATGCTTGGAACCTTGAAATGAGGCAGGTAAGGCTTAAGTGCTTGCTAAATTGGTTAAAGGAGGGAGGGGGCGGCATAGGCGATGGAAACCACCAGGAATTGTAAACAAGAGAGCTTCAACTTTGAAGGAGAATGGGATCAGACAGCAGTCAAAGCAGCTGACAAGCGGCCCGTTCAATACCAGCCTTGGAGGGCACTGGAAGCCTTGGTCAGGTGCTCCAGTGTTGCAGCCTAGAATTTTCTAACAGTTGACGGGTGGAATAAATACAGCAGGGTACTGCTACCATGGGTGACTTAGCTTCGCAGATGTTTGGGTGTTTTCAAAAGTCTGCTTTCTCTGTTACCTAGGTAGAGTATGTACATAGGTATGTTGATTTATTGCCACCTTGTCTCCTCAAGAGAACCCATCAGCTGTAGGGCTCTCATGTTACCATTGTTTACCATGCATCACTAGCCTCCCCCCTTTGCTCCAGACCCTTTATCAACTCTCCAAATCAGGGAGCAGCATTGGAAATCCGATATTGAACCTTACGACTTGCTTTTAACTCTGACATGCTGAAGCTGAGCTTGCACAGTAAGTACTATGTAGACTCAACTTTCCCATCAGTCCTGCCAACCGTTGGACGTGATCATAAGCGCATACCAATCCTCAAAGAATGTCCTACCCAATGTCGCATGAAGAAGATAGTATATGGCTGTATATCCACATACGTAGCCGA
Organism: Cytospora leucostoma; assembly: GCA_003795295.1. Classification (NCBI taxonomy): domain Eukaryota; kingdom Fungi; phylum Ascomycota; class Sordariomycetes; order Diaporthales; family Cytosporaceae; genus Cytospora; species Cytospora leucostoma. The sequence continues at coordinate 217,915 of LKEB01000005.1, read as the reverse complement.
GGATAGATTGCCAAGGTCTGAGACTGAGGCAAACGTCTGGCGAGGGAGAGTGCATCATATTTGCGCCCTATAACTGGTTTGGCCATCTAGGTACATAGATAGTAGGTACTGAGCAAGTACAGCGTCGATAGGAAGAAGAGTCAGCTTACATGGTTTATCTCACCGTCTTCTTGCCCATAAGCCGGCCGTACCTAGTCGTCTTCGAGATGTCGCCGGCATGTTCCCTTTCGAGGGAGTTGCTGAGGGGTAAATGATGTTATCCTTCTTCTTGTTCGACATCATAAGCCACAGTCCCTTTCCTCACAGATTCATTGCCTCGTGCAGCATGGCAGTGTGGTCGGATTTATCTTCCTCGAATACTACAACGAGGGCTGGCACCATAAACGTGCACATTCATTCGGCTGCGGGGATGCTACATGTGCCATGCCTAGGTAGGGAACTATGGACGGCCTTGGTGAACAAGAGGTTAATTAGGCCATAATCTCTTCGTGATCATGTGGTATGGCCGTGACGTGACCACCGGGACCATCACCAGACTGCACGACAGTGCAGAGTATCGAGAGGCTTAAGACGGGCCAACTTCGTCTACAGTATGATCACTCATCAAGATCTGGATATCTGACCGGAAGAGTGGCGCGCGAGTACGCCAGCCCGAGAACTTCTATATTTGACCACTAGATCCTCTTATCCAGGGGACCTGCCTTATCACATTCGTGACCGCCGTCCTACCAGGTGCCCGGCAGCACAAGCTAACAGTCACATATATGGACGAGTCGGGTAACGAGGCTATACTTATCACTCCTCCTTTTTTTATAGCACGCCGAGCTAGCCTAGCCGCCGCCGCCGCCGGCGGCGGTATCGACAAGGACAACGGTATAGGGGGGCCCGGGGTTTAGGTAGCTCTGTATAGTAGACGTTTTCATCAGCAAGGCTTCCACTTCCCGCCGTTGACCCAAGCAAGAACGGTGTTAGATGATTGGCTAAAATGCCAGGCGAGAATCTGCCGGACATATTACTAGCGATCCCACGGCCTCTCCCGCACAGAAGGCCCGATCTAGAGGATTCCTAGGTCCAGGGCGTTTCTTCAGGCGCACGTTTGACTAGAGAATGATGCGTTGCGACTGAATTGAACGTCGACCCTCCATAACCTAATCAAAATCTTCGCGAGCATCAACGTCATTTTTAGGGGCTTCCCTGCTCACGGTAGTTGGCCGGTGCTGACGATCACACTTCTCGCGCATCGCTGTTTGGGGCGATATCCGCAAGGCTTACAATTGTGGGACCAAAAATATACTGGACAAAAAAAGACTTTTTCGGGTCTGGCCGGGGATTGAACCCGCTGTGATGTTGTTAGAATTGACGGACTTGTTCGGTTGAAATTTGAATGTGTCATAGTACTTACGGACCTCGCGCAATTTACTCAGGGTAATCCCTAAGCGCGAATCATACCACTAGACCACCAGACCTGGGAAGAACTCGGGCTTTCCGTGTCCTCGGCTCTGAGGAACGTCCTTACAATACCGGTACCTGGGGGCTATCGATCCTCTTTGCCTTCAGTATCAGAGGCCGTCGGTCCCGTACCACGTACTCTCGAAATCGAGCAGGAAGAGGAGGGTGATCATACTAAAACCGAAGATATAAGGCTGTATTATCTGTTACACATATAGCATAGATCTGTAGGCTAACATTAACCTCGGTTACAGGTACCCAAGGTGCTGCATCCTGAAGTAATCTATATATGTAATTTCACCTAAATTATTCTATATAGAGCTCCTAATACATGGAACCGCCTAAGATGATATTAATACAATGCCCCAGGGCCACTGTAAAGAAGCTGTACGCTGCCCAGATAAGTTACTGGAACGCTGATAATCGTTATAATTATGAGATCTTTGCGAAGGCTTTCTCCTAGTAGAACTAGGTAAGTTAAATCAATCAGACTGATTTACTAGGGAGCACGAGAAAGGCTTTCTAACATGTCGTCTGAATGGCTATATATATGGCTATTCGGTTGCCGAGTCCCCTGGGATACGGAACATTTATGCCCGTGCGTTGAGAACCAGACTACCTACTATACCACCTGCCCGACTGGCAAGCTACCTCGCTGCTGATTCACATAACGTCTCAAGCCTCTGGTTACTTCGAAGATATTTGGGCATGGGTGGCAGATCACAAACTCGACAACCCTCTCAACGCTGCCGCTGATGAAAGTGATGTTGATACCTCTCCGTCAATCATTCCTATCTAGAGACGACGCTTTGAGAATCATTGATAATAGCTCGCCGAGAGATTTCTATTCTACTTGGTGCATATATTGATATATTTCCGATACAAAGCAGAAGACAAAGTGGTATATATAGTCCAGTAACCTTCCCGAGGTCCCCGCTAGTCTCTATGGGCAGACCCTTCGTCCTCCCTCTCTGCCGTCCTCCTGGTTGCATCCTGAGGAACAGAACTAGACGCCCCCCTACCACGAACACGCCTGAATAAACGATCCATTGACCCCCTTGGAGGCGGTGGTACTGGCCCGAACCGCCGCGGCACGTACGGATAATCGAGGCCCGGTGCGAGCGAGCAGAATTCATGACCTGGCGTAGCAGGGGCCATCGCAAGGTCAATACCACCCAAAGGTGTCCGGGAAAAGTCAAAGATGGTGGTCGAATGGCCTTCATGGGTGACTCGGATGGCCCGGTTCTCTCGCACCTCTTCGACGTGCCATCCCAGATTCGCCAGCTCTGGTCTCATGCTGATAGGAAGCAACGAGTCCAGATGTGCTGCAGCGCAGTCCTTAGCCACATCCGCACTGGCAACGGCCTGGAGCTCGTCATCAATCGAGTCACATTCTGCTACAATATGGATCTCGCGGAAACCAGAGAAGAATAGGAGTGCGAAAGACGATACGTCGTCGTATATGTCCTTCATATTTGCGCACTTCAAACGCCACCAACGATAGGGTAAGGCGATGCGGCGGGCGGCGCCTACCAACTGCGACTTCTGGGTATTGGGGTCATACTCTGCTCGCTGCATAATTTCTTTCTTGAGAAGACCAAAGTCCATGTTAATCCTGCCCCATTTTCCAGCGGATGTAGCGGTAGCTGCTTCGAATGATGGGTTGACTGCAGTGAATGCTGAGTATCAGCCTATGTACCATGACAATCTC